>JANPYM010000011.1:2062140-2224231 GCA_025890175.1 Ciborinia camelliae
GGGGTTTAGGGGGAGGTTGAGAGTTGAGGTTGAGGTTGAGGCTGTCAGGAATCCGAAATTTGGTTGCCTGGCTTTGTTAGATTAGATTAGGTATTTACTCGAGTATATAGTCGAGTATATAGGCTAGATTGGTTAGGTTAGATTAGCTAGACTGGCTATATATGTATGTACTTATTTATGTACTTATATAAGGTGATATGATGTGATGGCACTAATATATAGAATGAGATTCGAAGGATAGCATCTCATCTCACTATCTACTGTACATACGGTATCTACACCTCTCAAGTTGAAGTGAAGCTACCTCCTAGGTATTGCAATAGATGAATTCATCAGTGATCTCTTGAATGGTACCGGTTCTATCTATCCTGATATTGATATTGATAGTGCAGGTATTTTATAATTTACCATTTCCTGGAAATGGGTTTGTATAGGTATAGGTTTATTTATATATATATATATGTATATGTATATACACCTGCAATAGTGTCAAAGGAAAAGGAAGAGGAAGAGGAAGAGGAAAGGCCAATGGTGATGTTAGATGACTGTATTTGAATTTGAATTTAAGTACCTAGGTACCTATCAAATTTATCGATTTGATTAATTATGTTTTTATTTAGCGGTCATTATGGGATGCATAAAATGAATAGACAAAATTCAAAAAGTTCGGTAAAATGTAAAAGATACTTGGATGATTCATTAATCATCTAAATCCGATTATCGAAAGTTGGAAATCATATCTTTTAATCTTAAAGATGAAGATGAAGATGAAGATGAATAATTATTTACCCTATCCTATCCTATCATATCCTATCCTCTAACGATAAATTCAAAACACTTCCCAAGAACCCCCCTTCTCCTCTCCCCCCTCTCCTCCCGAAATATTATTTCTTCCTTCCCAAAGTCATCCGGGATATATATATATATATATCAATCACCCCCCCTTAAAAGAATGATAAACACAACGATCGGGAAACTTTCTCCTCCGCATGATTTCCACATTACACAAGACCGGACATCTCTTCCCCGACTCATCCACAAACGCGCACTGCTCCGTCGGTTCGGCCTCTCTCCTCGCAGCCCTCTCCTCATACTTGGCCTGCACCTCGTCCTTCAACCTCTGCAAATGCAGCTCGAACGCTCTGGCTTCGCGATCCTGGATTCCCTGCAACCGAACTTTCGCCCGGCCGAGCTCCAAATGCTTTTGGATCTCGGCTCCGCGCGCCAGTCGCTCGCGGTGGTATTCTTCAATGTACGTTCGCTCTTCCCCCGGCAGCGGTCCCTCGTTGGGATCTTCCTCCGGGTCTGGGATCATCATTCCTTCCTCGAAGGTTTCTGGGTCCATCCCCGCTTCTAACATCGCGTAGTAGCGATCGCGACCCATCCACATGCGCGAGAGCGGCTCGTAGTAATTGAAGAGGTAAGGGGGGGTTTCTTCGCCCTCGGGATCGGAGGGGGGTTCGTATCGTCCGCCTTCGGGTCGCTGTGGGGGGGAGGGGGGAGGGCCCGGTGGAGACCCCGGAGGCGGTGGGGATCTTGCGGGGGATCTTGATGGGGATCTACCAGGTGGCTTGGGGGGTTGAGGTGGACGCCCGATGGGTGGAGTTGGTGGTTGAGCTGGGGTGGGAGGGGTGGGTGAAATTGATCCTCCCATGCCATCAGATGGGGGATCCGGGGTTCCATATTCGTCACCTTCATCTCGAAGTGATGTAATAGCCATTGGCCTAGGAGGTGATTGTGCTGTTGTAACCACAGGTGGTCGTGGATCGAGAGTCGTTACTGGAGGAGGTGGTTTCGAAAACGCAGGTGGTGCCGTTATGGGAGGTGGTTTCGAAAACGCAGGTGGTGCCGTTATGGGAGGTGGTTTCGAAAACGCAGGTGGTGGGGCGGCAACCGATAGGGGAGGTGGTTTCGAAAACGCAGGTGGTGGGGCGGCAATCGATAGGGGAGGTGATTTCGAAAACGCAGGTGGTGGGGCGGCAATCGATAGGGGAGGTGAACCTCTGAAAGCGGCAGCCGGCTCATTGATTCTATCGGGGCCCTGATTTGGGATGAAAGAACGTAGCTCGCGATACCTCAAATCCCGTATTTGCGCGTCCGTAAAACCGTATAGTAATATGCTGATGCGCTCCATGGCCCCTTCGTTGGCATCGATCCACTCTTTAAAACAGGACATTACTTCTGTCCCTGCTAGGCCCATTGGCATTGCAAAGATTCCCACCGAAAGGACGGGGAATGCAATGCTGGAGAGATGGTTTCTCTTGGCAAGATCTAGACTCTTCGTATGAGCCCTCCTCAGAAGTAGTCGGTCTCTCTGCGATGGTTCATTCCAATTCGGACCAATAGCATGGATGATCCACTCGCATGATTTGATGTTGTAAGAGGAAGTCGTTCCATAAGCGCCACCCACCTTCCCTTCATGTGGATATAGCCTTTTCATTTCCTTGAGGAGAGCTGGACCCGCTTGTGCGTGAATCAACCCATCAATCCCACCCCCTCCCCGCAACCCAACATTCGCCGCATTCACAATCACCTCCACGGGATACCTCAACAAATCCCCAGTGAGAATCTCAACTGTAGTGCCTTTGTACTCCGTGGTCGCGATGACCGCAAATTCAAATTCTGCACCAGCCATCTTGGAAGCGGTTGCCTTTGGTTATCTATCTCTATTGAAGATTCGTACATGTGAGAAGCTTCGAGCTTCAACAAAAGGCTTCGTAATTTCCACTTGGAACTCGAAATTAAAATTGACTTCTTTCAAGGTCGAGTCGGGAAAAAACATACAAGGACTGAAAGAAGACCGTTTGCGGTCTGAGCTATGAATAAAGAATGATACGAGAGTCATTATTGACTTGAGAAAGAACAATACATGGGGAGCTAACTAAAACTCATCAGTATAAAGGAGTCGATCTTTATTCGACACGTTCTTCAAAAGCCACAACATCCATCATATACCATATTGGTAGCATATTGCCCAGAAGAACTGGCTGGAATTTCGAATGGTGGATGCCATACCTAGTTTATTGATATGTAGAATCCTATTTGTCGTGAAAAAAGCTGAGCTCAATTCCAAGTCCATATTCCAAATAAATATAACGGCAACTACCTACACAAGTATACCTTTGATATAAAGATTCTCATCAAAACCATCAAACACACAATTGATAGTATTTCAATACACAATCCATTCTATATACCAGTCGGTATATCAATAAACTTAAGAGCCGGCCGGGAATGTAAAAAATTGGGAAGAATTGAATAACCTTACGCACAGACCACCGGGAGTGTCCTTACCTGTCAACTTTTCTAATACCATTTGAGAGGCTCCATTTGATATGGCGTCAATAACCTTAAATTAATCTATAGATATTCAGAGTTCAGAGTTCAGATCACAAATGCCATCCATCTATTATCAGATATACAACCAACCAAATATCCCCAAAAAAGAAGATCACGTGACCATTAGCTTCTAATAAGGGATCTGACATGATGCCTTGATTGCCTCTATGGATTATGTATATATGCGTGCGTGATTTTTCGGAAGATTGGAAGATTGGAATGTTCAAACGTCACTATCAAATTGAATGTAGGTAGGAGAATGCGAGAATGTATTTTTCTAAATGAAGTTCACTGCGTACGTATGTTATGTATTTTATGTATTCTATGCGATGACCCTCCCCATGCACGCACGCACCTCAAAGTAGATAAATAAATAAAGTAGATATCAAAAAATAAGCACTAATAACTCACCAATAACCCACCCACCATCTATCTCACCTTAACCTTAACCTTAATAACGCTCCGCCCCAACCCCCCAATTCTCCCTATGTTCCTCGAGCGCCAACTCCTCAAAATACCAATCCCTCCCGATCCTCTCAACCTCCTTCTTCAACAGTCCCTTACAAATCTGCAATTCCTCAATCTCGGCTCTTTCCTCAATCGCCACGTCGTGCCATAACCATTTCAAGAATACCGAACCCCCATTGCGATCCGTAGGCACCCGCATCTCCATCAGATATTGCCAGCCTTGCTGTAATCGCCTTTCGGGAATCACGGCGTGTGCGAAGTTTCGCGCGGCGATGAACGAGGGTGTGGAGGGATGGAGGAGGATGAGGGGAGGGTAAATGCGAGGATTGGGGTTTGGGTTTGGGTTTGGGTTTGATGGTGAGAGAGCTTCGGTTTCTTGGAGTGGCGTTGGTGATCTGAGAGTACCGGTTTCCTGGAGTGGCGTTGGTGAATCACTTGGGTTTAAATTCTCTGGAACGATCTCTTCTTCGGCCTTCTCTGGAAATATCTCTTCTGAAGCTTTCTCTTGTATTGATGAAGAGATGGGCTTTGAAGTCTCCTCATTTTCCAATCCGCCGTATTCGACTTCTTCTGAAATCGCTGCTGTAGGTTTGTCGCTCTCAACGGGCTTGACATTCTCTAGAGTAGGTTTATTGGTCTCCTTACGCGTTAATGATACCTGGCTCTGAATAAGCGACAAGATCTCCAATTTGGCCTGTTGAATCATTTCAGGGGACAATGAGATGGATTTGAAACTAAGAGTAGGGCTTAATTTCTCCGATCCAGACTCGTCGATTTTCTTGGACACTGGTGATAATAGCACCGTGTTCCGATGTTCAATGTTTCGAAGATTAAGTAATTTTTGCTCTTCAATTTTCTTGGGCGCGAGTGCAGGTCTGCTAGATTGAATAGATTTGGAGTGCAATGATGCCACACCGTCGATCTTCTTGGGTGAAAATATAGGAGTGACCAAGCTACTTCGTTGCGACATGACGTTGCCCATTGGCCTGTTGGAGACAACCCTATCCACAGCAGGAGAAGATGCCGGATTCGAAAAGATAGGAACGACAAAACCACCTCGCTGTGGAATCCGAGCCGCCGGTCCCGCCACCACCGTGCCCATGGAAACCGGACCTTTCAATTTAATCCAATATTTCGCCTCATGACAAAGAGGCGCCGCAGGTTTCCACACGATGCCCTCACCCATCCCAATAATCCCGAAAGATTTAGCAAAAGGACACTCCATCTCCACCGCATCGGCCAACGCTTGCATTTTTGCAAAAGCTGGATCAGGATCCCTGAGCAAAACCGTCTCGTGATAAAAGCCCCCGCGAGATATATTCACAATGCACACGGATGCATCTTCAATATCCGCATATGGTTCATCGGGCTGCCATTCTCCATTGATGGACACGGAGATGATGACGAAATATCGCTCGGGCAATGCGCTGATGGCTACATCCTTCTGAATCCTCGGCCCAATCCATTCACCCGCGATAATCAGAGGATGCTCTTCGTTCACCTTTGCTTTGGGATTGAGCGTGGCAAACCGTGCGAGGATTCGTTTCTTCAGCTCTATTACTTGCGCCTTTAATGGTTGGATGAACGTCACGAAACCATAGCTGTCTTTTTCTAAAGTGAAGTTCTCCCAGTTGCGTGATTGTAGCTGTATTCTGTCATCGCTGTGAATCAGGATATCGGTGTGTGTCCCATGTAGTTTTACGGTTCCTGTCAGCGAGATGCTGCTCGCGCGTCGGGTCTTGATCGTTCGTTGGTATTTGGAAAATTCCACGAGGAGATTCTTGGGTTTCCCGGATATCTTGGGGAAGAGGGTGCTGTTGGTGGTTGCCATGTTGTCGGATATATGGTGGGTTGTGAGATAATTATCGAGATATCGAATTGTGAGATAGTTGTCGGGAGGGATATCGAATTATGAAGCAAGCAAGCAAGCAAGTAAGCAAGTAAGTACGAAAATATGAAAATAACCCAAGAAAAATAAACTCCCAGAACTTCCAGGAATTCCTTCCTTCCGAAATTCTTGCAGAGGAAAAGGAATTCTTTTTCTCAAATGCGACCTTATATAAATAAAAAAACCTTCGCAACAGTGAATTGAACTCCCCTCTCCCAAAAAAGAAGTGGCTGGTCACCTGATAGCCGTATGGATGGAATGGAAAGAGCAAGCGGTTCTATTCCATTACTATGGATAGATACTCCGCTCCCCTACCTAGTTAGGTATCTAATGGTGAATATTTGTTCGCATGAATCGAGTCGAAATCTAATCGTAACCTGCAATGGAACTTTAACTTTAATCCCAAAGGTGAGGTGAGATGCGGTGAGGTGAGGTGAAATCTACATCTACATCTACATCTACATCTACATCTACATCTACATCTACATCTACATCTACATCTACATCTACATCTACATCTACATCTACATCTACATCTACATCTACATCTACATCTACATTTAGGTACATCTAAATTATATAGTTTTCTGTCGCATCAAGTAAAGGCAAAGGCAAAGGCAAAGGTAAAGGTGAATAGGTAGGTAGGTAGGAAAACAAGAAAGGAAGAAAGGAAAAAAAGGAAGAATTTTCCAAACAATAGATGAAGTTCTCCAAGTCACAATTCACAATTCACGAGTGGGCAAAGTATTTCATCTTCATACACCTACCTATTCGGTAATTCATCCATGAAGCTCGCGAGCCCAGTCCTTGAGATTTCATTTTCATTTTCATTTTCATTCGCCATCGCTATTTTTTCTATTCAATACCTACCTAGGTACCTACCTACCTACCTACCTATCTATCAGAGACTTGCTTCTGCAATACTATATATACCATTCGGTTGAAGTTTATTGAAAGGGAAAGGCTTCTTAGCTAACATTGGGAACGTTTAATTTGACTGTTGATCACCGGTGCATCATCATAGGTGATAAGGTAAGTAGGTATCCATGAACAAATCCAAATCACTGCAGCGCTATTCCTTCCCCTCCCGCCCCCCGCTCTTTCTTACTCCCCTCCCTTTTCCTCTTCATCGTATCACGCCCCCCCATAAAGAGAATGGCTTTCTTTCACTAGACTAGGGAGCAGTTAACCATACCCAGTTGAAAGCGTCTCTATCATTTTAACACCTAGTTCCCTCCCGTCCATAAGGACCCGATCCATCCGAAAAGCGATTTTCATCTCTTCTCTTGTATTGTCTAATGATAATACTTGCAGTGTATTTGCAGAGATCCGAGATCTCCCTTCCCTTCCTCCATCTATCTATTACTCCATCTATCTTTTATTTTATGGCCTAATGATGTCTAAATCTCCAGGACAAGCGCCCATTAACCAACCCCCACCCATTTCTCCATCTGATATGCTGCTGGGCGTTGTAATCGATCGAGAGTTTCTGCTTCGGATGGACATATGTGTGTTAATTGAAGCCACTCTGGTTCTATGGAAATATTGGTAGCGGAGGCGCTGAATGGATTCGATTTATCGATGGTCTGGGATAAGTCTGTGTCCCCTGATCTGGCATCCTTCTTTTGCGTGATCCGTATGGTATAGGATGAGGATGGGAACTGTGTACCTTGGAGGTTGCGAGTAGGGTTTGCGTGTGATTATTGAAGGATAGGATGTGGTATAGCGATCCCTGGTAGAGGCAGATAGCCACTTGGACCAGATGTAGGATTTTGAGTTCCGCTCAAGGTTGAAAATCAAACTCGGTTAATTCTCCGATGGAGACTTTGTGAATTGTAAATTGCGATTTCAGAATTCTGGTCAGCGATGTGGGTTTGCGGATTGTGGAGAGCCATGTCATTTCAACATGAGCTTAGCTTGCATCATCAAAAATGGAATGACGCATATAACTTACATTAGTCTTTATGCCTTCGAGCCATTAAAAGATTCGAGAGATCTCAGATTCAGTATCTGAACCCATAGAGTATCGTCAATACGACCATCAGCAAAGACCTGATTGTCTAACTCAAGTTGTTTGATATCTTGCACATCATGATCTGATAGAACTTCCTCCCCTGGTTGATGACAGAAGCTCCTTAAGTGTTGACTGGCTCATGTCTTAGGTATAGGTATTGTGAAGAGGTGGGTCGAGGTTATGCGGATGCTGATAATAGTATGCTGAGAGGAAAAATAGGGATATGGATTGCTATGATGGTATTATATTGTATAAAGAGAGTAATAAAACTGATTTATAATAGTAGTTATTGATTGAGTAATATATTTGGATGATTGGTTAAAAATTGAGGGGTCGGTTTTGAGGAAACTAAACTCTTCTCTTACATCTAGATATATTCAGGACAGACGAGAAATTAAGGAGGACATATACAAATGAAATTGGAGAAATGAAAATATCAGAGTAGAATATCAGCTTATATATATAGACGGTAAGTACAAGGGACTATGACTCACATAGTCAATCAAGAGAAAATAACAAGCCACAGCAACTCTAGAAGAGAAATCAAGGAGTTGCATACCATGTGTGGGTTACCACTATATATCAAGTGTCTAAATTTAACAGACAAACATTTGTTGAAAGTCGTCAGTACGGTTTAGTACAGTCGGTTTAGTACAGCCTAGCGTATATGGTTGCTTATTTAAGAGCTCTCTAGTAGAACCTACGATTCTACAATCAATCATGATTCCATGAACCTTTCCACGTGATCTGAACTTCAACAACATTTATTCGCTCGTTAAACCTCGATAGTATTGTTTCTCAAGCTGCAGGCACATATAACATGAACAGCAATATATCGAGAGATTTGTGTGCTTGGGTGAGCAAATGTTAAAGAGCTCAATTGTATCGATATAAATGAAAAATCTGGTGTTAGAAGTTGAATATCCTAAGAGTAGTGCAAACGCATAGTAATAACGGAAACATATGTTCTCAGGGTGATTCATTCCCCTCGAATCGAGTAGGGAATATGCAGCTCCCGACTACAAGAACGGCGAACCGCTAGCAAAGGGCGCCTGCAATCCATTACACAAACACAAAACGAATATTGACAATGTTCAAGGATATCCTAGACATTGAGAGTATCCCTAGGACCGAAAAACGATGAGCCTGGCAGTACTTACTTGCCATAGCTTTATAGAGCTATTCAGAATCTCTCACTTGATTCACAAACCCCGCATAAGAGAAATATACTGGCCCCGTATTTTCACGAGAGCTCCCAAGAAGGCGGCGACATGTTCTGGTCCACATAGTGTTGACTAACGGAAATCCCCTAGACCGAACTTGTTCATAGCAAAAACCCTCTCTTGAGCTTCATATCTGGTTTGCTTGCAAGTTGAAGCTAATTTCCGAAAAGTCGATCAGGATTATGTGGCCCCTTGTGCATGAAAGTTGTTTTCGTGCAATCATCCTTCAAGATTGGGAGATCGCATAAAATGGACGAATCTGAAAGCTTGACGCCCGTGAATCCGTTTGATACATCAAACTCATTTGGAACATTGAATATAGCTACAATATCCAGGTAGTATCAAAAGATTGATTGTTAGCTTGTCAAATGTTTGAAAGCTTTCAATCAAATTTGAACTGTGGTCTAGACTAATAAGAGAAATCTTGAACTTGATATAACCTTAAAGATTGAGAATATAAAAAACAACGGGGAAACTGCATCTGAATGTTGAGTGAAATAACGGATATTGTACCTCATAGGTTTGATGCTTCATTACGTGACGTTGTTGCATGTGTGGTTGATTAATTGATATGATTTGATCTTATCTAATCAGATTAGATCTTGGCTAGCCTCGGCATACAACAAGGTATCCATTCACTAGATCACCATCATTGATCAGCCTTGTCCCCAAACCCCAAAGTAAACAAAAAAAAACCTCAAAACGCCCCTCGCCGGACTCAACAACAACTCTTTCAAATTTGACAAGACGGTTTTTTTCGAGATCCTGAAGCCTCCCCGATTCCAAATCTGCAATAAAATTTCTACTTTTCCCAAGTGTGCAAAAGTTCATCTGAACCTCAGACGTGCAACAAAACTTTTGAGCTTGCTGTTGGCAGAATAATTTCTGGCTGAACATCACAACTTTCTTCAATACGAACCACGAAATGTTACCGCCAATCGAGGAATCGGTCTTGCAGAACAATCCCAAGTTCGCAGATCTGTATAAGAAGCTTTCAACGGATATTCTTAATCCTAATGGATCTACTAAAAATCATCCTGCTCAAAAAGAGCGGGATGCTGTTTCTGCGGTAGCTCTCCCTCCTCATATCTCTTCTTTCTTCTACAGTTACTAATAAATTCTCGCAGGCATTGAAGACTGCCAGGATAGAAGCCGCGAAATCGCAGATCTTAATATCCTCTCTATCCTCACTTGACATCTCACCACCACCACCAATCCCCGCCAAACCACGAACCCGAACCTCGCAGCCCGCGCCCCCAAGAAAAGCGGCCGAACTCCCCGACGACCTCGTCGAGCTGATAATCCTCCTCACCACCAAACTTTCACTCCCCTCGAGCTCCATCCCCAAAGCAGATACCGCCCTCCTCGAATCCACACCGACATACCACACCCTCCCCACCCACCTCCCCCAACTCTGCGCCCTCCTCAGCACCAATCTCCACAACACGGCGCTCGCCCTCTCACGCATCCTATCCCCCACAACCAACGCCTCCTTCCTACACCGACAGATCCCCAGTCTGCTCCCCACCACGCTAACCCTGCAATCCTCACTCGTAAGCGATTCGCACACCCTAGCCCTCGCCCGCACCAGCATCATCAACACCACCGCGCACCTCCTCAAACTCTACCACCACGCCACAATCCTCATCATCCAAATCCTCGAGCGTTCCAAGCACGGCCCGCTGACCCGCCACACCATCACCAAGATCTCGCACCTCTCCCTGCAATCCCGCACTCTATCCCACGAACTCCAGCTCAAATACCTACAAGGCGAGAAGATCATCTACGACGAGCGAACGGTCGAAGCCTTACAAAACTACATGCGCGAGTTACGTGGGGGCAGAGAGAGATTGAAGGAGAGGGCGAAGGTGAAGGAGAGAGATTTGTGGGGATATGGGGTGGGGAGGGAGGACGGGGGAAAGGAAAAGATCATGAGGGAGATCGCGAGGGTGTTTGCGGAGTTGAGCATCGAGGTCGACGAGGTGAAGAAGGATGTGCAGAGGTTGAGGGGAAGTTGAATGGATATAGAGGGAAAAGAGAGGGATGATTTACGATTTTACGATTTTGATGTTTCTGAAGTTAGGTGGGATCGATGAACTTATGATTTGGGCAGATCGGACGAGAGTTCCCGTTATATTGGCAGAGCTAGAAGGATCCGGGAACTAGGGATTTGATTTGGATTAGACGAAAGAATTTGGGACATGGGTGAAGAACATTATCACTAGACGGATGAGCTCAAGGACAAGCAGGAGTGGCACACTTTCGAGAGGGAAGATTTTTCTTTTCTTTTGATGGTATTATGTTGCATCTATCTCATTCACTGGACCTAGCTCTAATAAGAATTCGCTAAAAATGCTGTCTACCATGTGGTATATCAAATTTTGCACCTTAAATTACATAACCACCAATCTATGGCTTAACGGCATGAATAGCAGCAGCCAATCTCTTGACGTTTGCTGAAGTGATACCTGCAACCGAGACTCTACCATCTCTGGTAGCATATACAGAGTGCTAAAGTTATGATTAGCAAAGATGACTTGTATTTCAGTTGTTCGGAATAAAACTTACCTCCTTAGCCAATTTGTCCATCTGCTCTGGGGTCAAACCAGTGTATGCAAACATTCCAATTTGGCTAGTGATGTGAGACCAATCGTGCTTTGAGCCCAAGTTCTCGAGTTCCTTCTTCAACAAAGCTCTCATGGTGATGATACGATCAGCCATTCCCTTGACCTCAGCGAGCCATTGCTTGTTCAAAGCCTTGTCGTTAAGGATTGTAGAGGCAATACGGGCACCGTGGACTGGAGGGTTGGAGTAAAGAGGACGAACGAGAATCTTGATTTGTGAATCAACACGCTTCTTCTCAGCGGCATCGGCGCAGACAATGGAGAATGCTCCGACACGCTCACCGTACAATCCCATGTTCTTGGCGAAGGATTGGGCGAGACATGGGTTGTGGCCTTGCTCAATGAAGTGACGGATTGGGAAAGCGTCCTTGTTGGTATCACCAGAGGCAAAACCTTGATAAGCCATGTCGAAGAAAGCATAGTGTCCTCCAGCCTTGACAGCCTCGCTAATCTCCTTCCATTGCTCGACAGTTGGGTCTACACCAGTGGGGTTGTGCGCACATGCGTGGAGCAAGAAAGCGCTTCCCTTTGGTGCAGCCTTAATGTCTGCGATCATGCCCTCGAAATCGAGACCAATTGTGTCCTTGTTATAATATCTGTATTTCTCAACCTCGAGACCTGAGTCCTTGAAGACAGCGGCGTGGTTTGCCCATGATGGGTTTGGGATATAGATTTTCTTGGCGCCGGGGTAGAATCGTTGAAGGAAAGCACCACCAATTCGGAGAGCTCCAGTTCCGGAGATGGATTGTGTGATGACTAGACGGTCCAGAGCACTTGATCCTTCACCGTAGGCAAGGACAGCAGCTGCCTTGGTGAACTCTGGAACACCAGTGATACCAGCATATTCTTTGTTGAGCTTTGCTTGAACGACCTTGTCTTCTGCGATTCGAACGGATGGAAGGACGTATGGTTGGTTTGCATCATCTCTGTATGCGCCGACGCCTAAAGAAGGGAATTAGTGGCGTTCAATTGAGAGAAATTCGGTATAGCAAACCCAAGTTGATCTTCTCCTTGAAGCTATCTGCCTTGAAGGCCTCAGTGATACCTGATTCTCTGTTAGATTTTAAATCAGATATTGGATCCCATTGTTGACTCATACCTAAGATGGCCTGCCCACAAACAATTGCACAATCAGAAAACTACCCCTCCATCAAATCGGAAGATTCAGTGACTTACATCCTGTAGCACATTAGCCTAAGAGCCTTTAACATTATTCCGTCGACTACAAATACATACTGGAGGACCTTGTGGGACATCAGCCCATGTGGAAGCTTGTCTGATGACAATGCTACTTCTAGAAGCAACACCGCGAGTAATTGCTTGCCTGCTGGCTAATTTGAAGGGAGAAAGCATATTGAAGGTTGTCAAGGGAAAAAAGGTTGTTTGGGTAAAAGAAAGGGAACACCAATTCAAATAAATGAATCTGATCTGACAATTGCTTGAAGAAACAGGCGAGGTCAAGCAAATACTTTCCTCTTGAGTAACCTTAAGCTTACCAGCTGCCCCAGAAACTCTCCACTAGCTTCCGATTGGTGTGTGCGTTGCTTGTCTTTGTGAGAGGAGGGGATATTATATTAATTGACCGGCTTAAGTTCGGGATACTTTCATCGACGATGCGCACGAATGAGGATGAATTTTGAAGATATACTTGGAGTCAATATAGGTTGGCAAGGTAAGTTAAATTCAAGCATGGATGGATTATATTGATTTCACGTGAATAGTTTTTGTTCTCGTAGGACAACTCCTATACTGGACTATCCAGTCGTTTGAATTTGATGATCCATATGGATGATATCGGAAAGATTCGTTATCCAACACTTGGTCTCAGCGTCAAAGCTATTTCTGCTTACCTAACAAGGTTCTAGATTAGGTAAGCTCCATGGGGTCTAAACCTCTTGCAACCTTAGCTTTTCAATGATAGGTACCCGACGAAACCCTTTATACCTAGGTAGAATCCCCACAGCGAGCTGAGGATCGACAACAACAATATAAGACCTTATTTTGTTCACCATGTCAAATTCTCGAAAAGCAATTGTGCTTGGAATCAGTGGATGTTCGTCTAGTGGGAAGACAACACTTAGTCGACTCCTGCGTGATATCTTTCCAAACACTTTCGTCCTTCACGAGGATGATTTTTATCGACCTGAAGAAGAGTGAGTTGTTACTTACCTAGTCATTAATATTGTTCTATATTATACTCCCTCTCCATTTGATCAACTTGTTACTTTTCCTGTGATCTTGGTACATTTCCAACTGATGACAACTAGACTCCCCAAAAAGCATGACCTGGTAGATTGGGACTGTGCAGAAGCTTTGGATATACCAGAAATGGTCAAATCTCTGGAGCATATACGCAAAGATGGCACATTTCCCGTTCGTCACGTCTCCTTATTCACATTTCCGGCTTAATGGTAAGAGTTTGGAGAATAAGTGCTCACTCTTCATAGCCTAATCTCGATTCGAAAGAAGACCAAAACTCTCTTGGAAAATGTCCAGTCCCAGATACGGAAATCGAATCATTAAAATCCCAAGTTAAAGCTTGGATCCAACCCGGACAGCCGGGTCATGGGATTTTATCAGACACAGAATCTCCTATTCGTCTTTGCATTTTTGATGGGTTTCTTCTCTATTCTAAATCCTTGGCCCCAGTTCAAGCTCAAATCGACATGAAGCTCTTCCTTCGTGTTAGCTATGCAAAAGCAAAAGGTCGAAGGGAAGCTCGCAGTGGTTATGTAACTCTCGAGGGATTTTGGGAAGATCCACCAGGATACGTTGACAAGATTGTTTGGCCAAATTATGTCGAGGATCACAAGTGGATGTTCGAAGGTGGTGATGTTGAGGGGCGATTGAAAGCCAATGTTGTTGATGATTTGAATCTGAAATGTCAGGATGGAGGTTTGGATATTGATATGATAACGACACTCAAGTGGGCCGTGGCTACGATCATGGAGTCTTTGCCTTCTTTGGCAAGCGGGCCCTGAACAATTAGGGATGCACTATCCGAAGTTGTTGTAGCGATACAATCAGTCTTTTGAAAACTCTATTATCTCCAATTGCAACAAACGGAACAATGGAATAACTGTGCCCAATAAGTTGTTCTTGCTTAACGAAGACTTTGCTAAGGATTAGGAAAAGAATCCAGGACTAAGTCAACTTGATCTTGTATTTCTTATTAGACGGCATTCGAAGGAAGCAGTTGCGATAAAGAGAACAGACAGAGTACAATACATAAACAATCAAAGATCCTTTATCGGTACAACAAAGATGGCGCCTTTATTTGGAATCAATGCATTGTTCTAAAATCCAGTCCTCTAAGAACAATAACAAATCTCAAGTATAAAAACCCGTTCCAGACCCTCCTTTTCTATTTCCTCCTCACTGAACTCAGCATTCAAAATCTCAACAAACACGTTCGCCAAAATGGATTCCTTAAGAGAAGCAACCATGCAATTTCCACCATCCGAAGAAGTCGAAGAGCTTACCGATCTCATCGTCGATTTAGCCATCGAAGCTACTGAAGATCAAGAAGTCGAAGAGTTTACCGACGCCATCATGGACGGTAATGATGACCTCGGTTTGGCCGATGAAGTCGAAGAGATTACCGATCTCATGAACACTTTGGCCCTCGAACACCCGGTCGAAGCTCCTACCGAGCATTACATGGACGATTTTGACGAAAAATTCGACAAAGAGCTTGCCGATCTCATGGCCCTCGAACACCCGGTCGAAGCTCCTACCGAGCATTACATGGACGGTTTTGACGAAAAATTCGACAAAGAGCTTGCCGATCTCATGGCCCTCGAACACCCGGTCGAAGCTCCTACCGAGCATTACATGGACGGTTTTGACGAAAAATTCGACAAAGAGCTTGCCGATCTCATCATAGACTTAGTCGCAATAGATGCACCCGAGCTTGTCGATTTCGTGAAGAGTTTGGTCGAAGTCAAACATGAAGTCCAACATGAACTCCGTGAAGAAACCCGGGGAGAAATCCCAGAGCAGGCCGACCAAGATACCTCCGAAGAACCTTGCACAGACCCACAATGCGTATATGAGGAATTTACTTTCATTTCTACCATCCGTAGAAATAATCTAAGACGAAGACCTCAACGAGAGCCTGGTCGTCGTCGCTCCATTTAAGGGATCAGTCATTCGTTTGAAACCTAAGAACACCCAAACAGCTGAGTCACGTTCATTCCTTTAACCCCCCCCTCTCTTTACTTGGAATCATTGCTCTCGAGTGAGCGCGAAGAATAGATAAGGGATAGAATCATTTGTTTGAAAACCAAAAAAAACCAAAAAAAATCACTTTCTTTAAACCAAATTGGTAAGTCAGTCATTTCATAACCGCGAAGAATAGATAAGGGATAGAATCATTATCATTCGTTTGAAAACCAAAAAAAGCCAAAAAAAAATCACTTTCTTTAAACCAATTTGGTAAGTCAGTCATTTCATAACAACACACACTCTTTTGGTAAGTCATTCATTTCAATAAATAATATTATTAACCCCCACACACAACACTCTCTTTTCATATAACTCTTTCAAATATATATCTGTGAAACTACAATGTTACATCCCAGAGAACTCTTTAGAATACTTGGGAACAAACTTTTCTTATACCCCCTTAGGCTTTATTACCTAGAATCTAACCTTGTGATTAAAATCCTTTCTATATAATGTGCTAACCATCTAATTCCCAATGTCCCCCTACCAAACTACCTCTATCTATAACTTATAACCTTGAGAGAATCGACACACTCCCTAGTTTCTAATCCCATCTAATAAGGCAATATTCCCTGGGAATTCTTGGCCATATTTATTGGATAATCATAGTTCTTAGGGATCCCGTTATTACCTAATAAAATAATCTTTCCTAAAAATATTATACGAACACATCAAACCTATATATATAATCTGATTAATTCCTATCCATAATGATACTTGGGCTAAGCAAGAGTAAGAGACAGAGATAGAGACTAGCAGATTAGATTAGATTAGATTCCTATCCCAATTTCCATTCCACTCTGATAGATAGTCTGTCTATCTGTATTGTATTGTATTGTATTTTGCCCAACGCGTTTGCATAAGGTAACCTACCTAAATATCCTGGATATGGCTCGGCTCACCCCCCTCGCTTAGTATTGGTATTATTTGTTGTTATAATGGGAGTAGTAGTAGGAATCTTTACCCCTGGATATCCCGCTAAAGAATGCGCATGGAAACATACCCCCCAAGAACAATCCATGGTTAAATACTGCTATCGTATTAATCATATCTCTATTTCTGAAGAATTTTATAGATGAATATGGTTTTTGATGATCTATCAGACACAAATATTGTAGCTACCGAACCGAACCCAGTCTCGTAGCTTTGAACACCGGATATGTACATCCGAAAAACTTGTCACTAATACGTACCGAGCTTCGGGTAGGTCCGTCACTAAATCTATTTTCGGGAGGGAGGTTTGTAAGCAGGAATCTTTTTAGCTACCCCGCTAATCGTCATTGATCAGCCCCACTCCGTACTCCGTCATGATATAAACATCAATGGTTCCTAGAAATAGATATTCTTCCAATTTGACAATTCTATCCCCTTTTTATTAAATTATACCCGAGTTTTTTCAGTAAATCTAAGAAAATGTCGGGAACTATGCGTGCAGTTGGTATGTACTTTCAATGCAACGCATTCAAAGCTTAAGCCCTTTACAACTAGCATTCCAACACCCAAATGAATCGCACATCCCTTAAACCCATGCTAACACAACCTCTCAGACATCAAAAATGGGACGGGCCATGCCGACGCCTTATACATAAATGACTTGACTCCCAAACCTACCCCCTCATCTGGCGAAGCCATCGTTAAAATTAAAGCCTTCGGTCTCAACCGCATGGATCTTCTCCAACGCGAAGGTCACTACCCTGTTCCACCCCAAGCTCCCAAAACTCTCGGTGTGGAATTTTCCGGCACGATCGAAAGTTTAGGTCCAGATATTAAAGAGGGATTTAGTGTTGGAGATGAAGTTTTTGGTTTGGCATATGGTGGTGCTTATGCTGAGTTTATTGCTGTGAGCACGCATATGCTTTTGAAGAAACCGGAGCATTTGAGCTGGGAAGAAGCTGCTGGGATCCCTGAGGTACTTTTATCATTCATTATGTTTGATCTAATATACGAATTAATTTAGGACTCGATTGAGCTAATATAACAAAACAGACATGGATAACAGCCACGCAAGCCATGTACCTCGTCGGCGAATTCTCCCAAGGAAAATCCATCCTCTGGCATGCCGGCGCTTCATCAGTTTCTATTTCCGGTATCCAACTCGCGAAGAATTCTGGAGCGTCAGCTATTTACGTAACAGCCGGCTCGCAAGAAAAGATAGATTTCTGCGTTAAAGAGCTAGGTGCCACAGCCGGCTTCAACTACAAAACACAAGATTGGGCAAAGGAAATTCTTGCTGCTACTAGTGGCAAGGGTGTTGATATCATAATTGATTTCATAGGCGCAAGTTATTTTCAAGGAAATCTCGACGTAGCGGCGAAAGATGGAAGAATCGTTCATCTAGGTGTGATGAGCGGAACGAAATTACCAAATGGAGTTGATATGAGTGCATTTGTAATGAAGAGAGTGAGGTTCGAGGGAAGCACTTTAAGGAGTAGAGATGTGGAGTATCAGGGAAAGTTAAGGGATAAGTTGGAGGAATACCTTCCGAAGTTTGAGGATGGGACACTTAAGATTTTTGTGGATAAGGTCTTCCCTTGGGAGCAGGTGGTGGAGGCACATAAGGAAATGGAGAAAAATACCAGTAAGGGGAAAATTATTTGTACGATTTCGTAGGGGGGAGAGATGGGATGCACTGTATGCTAGGATAGTGTATGATGGGAGATAAAAAAGTATACGATTTTGCCAAAAATATTTCTCAAGCATTCTTGGACGGCTCATGCAAAAATTGGCAAGAAAGCTGCCAATTGCAAATGAACTGTTACAAGGCTTCGGTATTTCCTCCGGCCAAATCCAGAGCATATCGTAAAGCGACAGCCTTCACCAACATATTCCATCAACACCCACGACATAACCTGCAATACTCTTTCAGCTCGGAATGCTATAGGACGGAACGAAAATATATCAAGGATTCGCATTTATTTGCTCCCAGAGAAGCGGCGTGCGTCGATATACTTTATATGGTTAAGTTTGAGGACCGGGGTTGAAAAACAACAACGGTACTCTCTCGTGGAACAATGCTTGAACGCCATGTCATGCTACGCGAACTCTCGGAGTCAAGCAATTTGCAATCATACTTCTGCAGAATCTCTATCATAACAAGTCTCATGACCGTCGCTGCATAGAATCTCCCGGGACTATACGCCAATAAGCAAGATGAAGCCAAGAATGACTTTTTGGGGGCATATCTTACCATGCAGTTTTCCCAAGGCCCCACATCAGCCAGCTTGGCGAAGTTTCTGTGAATTGGTTCGATGCCGATGACTTTTCCAATTCATCATTGGCAAATCTAAATCCATCAAAGGTTTCCGGGCACTTGTAATTTCCAGAATCAAATCCCATGGCACGTTGTGGGATACAGACCCAATCCCCGACCAAAACTTGCAGTCCATCAGAGAACGTGAATGGAGAGAGTGCTTTCCGTCGACAGGAAACTAATTTCGAATCAGCACAAAAAACATACTCAGGAGTTAGAGAACCCAAAAACTTACTGGCGTCTACACTGGTATACCGAGCCGATTCTTTCAAAAAGCTTTCCAACAATGGGCGCCCATGACCATGGAGAGCTAAATCCTCCTGAGGATGATTATGCGCTTCTTGTCTCAGAGGCTCCACATACTCGGGAAACAGGCATAGATCTTCAATCGCAAACGTCGTTGCCGGTATGGCTGTTAGTGATCACCGCAGGCGCAAAAGAAAAGAATCAACATACGATCGCGAGTTGATGGACTGAGCTGAACCATACGGCCATTATTTCTCCAACCATGCGTTCAACGGTCCAAGGTGTTGTTCTTGGAGATGTATCTATCAGCCACTGCATAACCTCCAACTAATCTCAAATTGTCAGTCATGTGCAATGTCCATTGCATTGGATAGACTCATTACTGGTTTTTTCTCAGCCTCCACCGAGCCACTAGCTTTGTTTCGCTGTTCTAAACGCTGTTTAACAATGGGCGCCAGAGTTTTGAATAAAATCTTCATTGCTTTATGACGCTGGGTAATAATGTTCGCTACAGATCTATCAAAGTTAGCTTCATCTTATCCCCCCACCGATGAGTTTCGTCCAACATACGGCGCCAGACATGCAGGCACCATTCTGATAAATTCGGCCGCTGTAATGACGTCTTGTGGGAAACGCAGTGCTGCTTCGAGGAATTCCTGATTTTGGGCTGATTGAAGTAAGTTCTCTGTCGATATTCTTCAAAACCAGCTATCATTTTTGTACTTACCCATCTCAGCTCCAAAGAATACGAAACAATTTGCCTTTGCAACCATTCTTTTTATAGCTGGAAACATGTGGATTTGGGACGTTCCTATCTCCTCTCAGCTGGAATCCAAATCGGTTCAATCGGCCATGGATATCTCACCATCTTTCTTCATGCCCTGGTTCACTTCTAACTGAAGTCCATCTTGGATGACATGTACCAGTTGTGGGAGGATCTCGGGTAGATGTGCGGTCAAGAGACTTCGCAAAGCCCGCACAAATCCCGTCCCCTCAATCCCTCTTTGGTCTTGCCATTCAAAGCCCCGCATGGTATACCTGGGCTGGAGTATCTGATGCCAATTAGTATTGATATGCTAGCATATGCACGCACGAATTTCAATCTCTCCTACCTCTTTTGCAACGGCATGCAATGAAAGCTGATGGGTGGGCGCCCCAACGAATTCCTCAATGTGCGTTTTCGAGGATATCATCACATGCTTGTTGGATGGTGTGGTTACAACAAAACTCTTTCCTGCTGCCTGATTCCCCTGTCAGCACAGATCTTGTGTCTTGGATATATATATATCATCCCGAGGATTTTTACTTGGTGATATGCATCTTGCAGCATTCTTGGCCCGTCCAGAACATATTGGATTCCTTCGAAAACCCAACATCTCTGGAGGTTTTGGGGCAGAAAATTTATTATCTGTCATGTCTTGTCTTAGTTCACTCGTCAGACAATGGAGTGGCTCGCTCATACCGTGATTATCTTCAGGCTGAAGTTGATGGGCCGCTTCATAAGCACATTCAAACACACGAATGTTATTAAGATCAATAATCCGATGGAGATGAGTCCTTCGATGTATGGAGTTCTTTTCAGACACCTTGGTACCAGCTCTAAAAAGTTCACATCGTGCATATCTAACCTCGACATGATGAATTGGTATAATGCAGCTGAGATTCTCTAGGTTTCCGAAGGGAATTTGAGCTGACGTCCTGCTGTTTACATACCTCTACCTTTTTTCCCTCTTCCCTCAGAACTAGCATCTCCCACTTTCGGCTTGAGCCTCCCAGCCTCAAGTCTACATACTCTCTAAGTCGAATGTATATCTAGACTTGAAGCATCCAAATCATGTTACATTGAGATCGCCCAAGGTGGTGCTGCTTGCAGAACTGCTATGAGAGAGCGCCTGGGCTGTCATGCAGCGGTGGGATTGCATGCATTCTTTTGATGGTGTGCCAACTGTCGGTATCCCATCTTTAGTCTACATCTAACCCAATATAGAAGGTATCGAAGGAGCAAATCCCGTTTTGATGATACGTTACGAAATGATGTTTGTATTGTATGTATGTATGTTTGTATGTACCTATGAACCAGCCCAGAATCTAGAAACCGTACACGCACTTCAAACCTGGGTAGAAAATCATAATCATATATACCATCCCACCAAAACTGTTCAGTAAATCCAAAAAACAAAAACGTCACGCATATAGCACTCCTTGGTACGAAAGTGCTCAAGCATAGGTACTAGCAGCAGGTGGAGGTGGTGGTGATGGGACGAACAAAAAAGCCTTCTATTAATACCTACCTACCTACCTAGGCTCATATAGTGTGTGGGGATATTTTAAATGTGGGTCTCTCTCTCTCTCTCTCCGCTCCGCAACGGAATCCAAAACCAATTCACAGTTGAAGCAATGGAATGGAGTATTAGACTTAAAGTAGCAACCGGAACGTTCTGCCTTACGCAGTAGATGACCGAAGTTGGATATTGGGGTGACGTGTAGGTATGGTAATGGCTTTCGCGCAGGTGCGGATAGGTATTCATTGTGCGTGCGTGCGTGCATTGCATATTTGGAGATGTGGGGATGGTGTGGGAATGGTGTTGGAATGATGTTGGTGATTATGCACGTCAGGTTGGATTTTACTGTTCTTACAGGTATTTTCTTATCGAGCTATAGTATGAATCTATGAATGTTATCATCCCGATGATATGATATGATCATCTTTATCTTCAATGCTTTTACAGATAAGCGTACGGTACTGTACAATAGCTGGAGGTAGATTTGTATCTATAGAACGAATCTTCTTATGGGGGATGAACTGAAAGATATAGCACATGGTGTAAAATGCAAAATGCAAGTCAAGTTGCAAGTTGCAACTTCGTTTGAATAATATACCATGGGCTCACGTTTTGCATACTATAGTAGCAAATATACTAACTACCAAATATGTTGTTTCTTGCGATTTGGATAGATACCTATCATTAGGTAGGTATCATAGTTTTCGATTATGAACGCCGAAATTGATAATATTATTGTTTGGAAATTGACTGCTTTCATGCAAAATACATAATCAATTGTTAAGTTTCACTATCTAATCGTTTAATCCCCCTGGACGTTGCCGTTGCGCAGAATCTTTCTTCGGATGACAGTCTCATCGACAATGTAGCGGATTGAGATGAGTATGGTATGCTGAATTTCGTTTTATCTCATTCCATATTCTATTTAGCAGAGGGCGGTATTTCTCTTCCAGATATAGCATGCAGGGTTCGAATATCCGGTCGCTGAACGCAGTCTTAGATGACTTGCTAGAAATATCGGATACGGGTATAAAAGTTGCCAGGTCAGGTCATCAAATTCTGGAAAGTTTCAAGTGAGATGGATGTCCAACTTTTTCTCTAGAGGAGGTCGAAAATAGATATTCTGGCTAGCGTTGATGAATAGAATAGGTCTGAGATTCAAATCTATAGGGCAGCTGGAGGACAACATCACTGTTGGTGGAAGCTTGGGTGGATGGGAATTGTGATGTCGTTTTCATACTCATTGTTCCCTTACTTAAGGTAGCTAACAGATTCTCCTCCTCGGAGGGTGTCTAATTCCTCACCAAGAACTAGGATTGTTGACAGGAACGGCTTGTGTCGAGGTAAATCTGGGGAACTTAATAGAGATCATCTATGCATTCCACATCTTCAACAAATACAGCAGCATAGCAAAGAAATTTCAGATTTTCATCCGAGAGAATGTGTTGATATAAAACAGTTCTACATACACTAGCTCGACACACAATAATAACAAAAAAATGTGCAAAATGCTGGAAAGGTTATTTGAAGTGGAATTTGGAGAAAGCCATCAGAAAATCTCTTGCCGTGCTAAGTGCTATTGTAGTATTTCTCGAATCACAGCTCGTGTCTAATCACAGCTCGGGTGTCATCACAGTTGGTATCTCGATGAGATAACCTGAGGAGGCAAAGAAAGATGGGTTTGATAGAAAAATAGGGGAAGATACCCTTCACTTTCCCACTTTCCCAATAATAGGAAGCTAAAATTAGTATATGGAGTTTCAAGGGGTTCGGGGCTCAGGACCATCACATAGTGATATTGTGATGCATTGAAAAGGGGATAGTCATTGGGGGTGGTAGATTGGACCCTCCGGAACACCATCTGCGCGCACCTCAAATGCCTTTGCCCCAAGATAACCGTTGAATGGCTTAACTAACCCCTCTCGTATACTTTAGCTATTACTATTCCCGTACTACAGTATCAATGAAATTCACACAAAACTTATTAATTTTCAATCCTAGAATCGGATGGTCTAGTGAAACTCAAGGTACATGAAATCTAGACGACGGCACTGTGATAATGCCATGCCACATTGATGGGAAGAAAGGAATCAGCAATCTGCAAAATGTGTTGTATGTTTGAAATAAGTGTGCGAGCAATAGGGAAATGAAGTTCACTTAGCAGTGTCAATCAGTTCATTCAAACTTTCTTTCTCCTGATATATACTACTTGAATATGAGTTTATTCAAACTCCAATGGACATTGCACTTCCATCTACATCTCCAGAATACGGCATATTTGAATCCCCAAGATGAGTTTCGCAAACTTACTACCTATAGAGCCCACTGAAGAAACAGGGCAGGTTTGGACAGAGGCCGACAAGGCTAATCAATACGTCAAATGTAAGGCGCTCGCCAAAGCATAGGGATGCGAATCTGTGATATTATAAGCGGTAAATACACGTAGCATACCAGACAGAAGTGTGTAGCAACCAAATATCCGAGCGAAAAGTGGCGTGACTTGAGGTATTGGAATGGAGTTTTAGGACCGACCGGCATAGATTTTTTGGGGTTCGGAGAGGGAAAGGAAACATTAGGCGGAAGTTGATGAAGCCGAGGAAGGAGTTCTGTTCATAGGTAAAGGGTGATTGTGGGTGGTTAATATGAATGTCGAATTTGAAATTTGTTATCTTCGATCTCGTATAGGAATTCGGGGAATTGAATGAATATCGCAGGGTAGGAAATGAAACTCACAAAGAGGAGCCAGTATGGCAGAATACCTTCTCCTCGTGGAAGATAGAACTGCATGACGCTTTCGGTGTGATTTCAGGAACTAAATATGGAGTGTTGTGATTTTTTTGTGTCGCAGATGACTACTTATTGTGGCATTTGAGGTGCTGATGTAGCTAACTAGCTTTTGCTCTTGAGGATGTAGGCGGGGGCGGGGTTAATGGCCAACTATATACCTAAGCATGGAACTAATAACTGTTGGATACCACCGTGATAAAACTAGGGCTTACCCCTCGATACATCCCCTCTGTATTGATGGCGCCAGACGATCCAAAAATAGCAGGGCCTAGCATATTGTAGGGGGTTGGATCCGAATCGGCGAAACTTCGGATCGGATTTATTATTGCCGCGGAATAAAATAATCTGTCACCTCAGACCTCACTCTTGAATCTGCTTCAACGGGATCTCACACGCTTCATTCAACACGCAGAATGTTTGCAAAATCCATGAATTTGTTAGCAACTATGAAGAAACCATCGCAATTTTAATATCAACGCTTTTTGGAAAATCCCCTAGAATCTCGATGTCTAGTTATGGTAGGCTTACTTACCCCCCCGTCGCCCCCCGTCGCCTCCATCAATACGCCACCCACCATTCAATCCCCAGAGCCTACGACAATGCATCGCCGACCACAATGGAAATAAAATAAAGCTATTTTGCAGATGGTAGTCTGCTATCAAGCCATACTTCTGCTGGTGCCCATACACGTCCCTTGTCATAGTCCTTCGCATCATCTGTCCCAAAGACTTTCACGAGCGGATGCACCATTATACTAATAGGCTTTCCTTTGAGCTGATCCACGTGCTGTTCGTAAGCTACCGAAGTTTGCGCAATCATGTCTGTGCTATCGGGGTTGAAGACCGGACGGCCCCCCTGCCCCTTTAAAGTACAACATACCAATGTCGTTCTTCTTGTCCATAGCATGTACGACATGGTTGCTGCCTCTTGATAGATAGCTTTAAGAGTATCTATACATTCGGCTCCAGCTTCATTGCCCATGAGATATCGAGCTGGACCTTCTAGGAAGTTCAAAGCCTGTTGATTTGCCACGCCAGCTATCATATTCTCAGTTGTGTTATGCAACCACTTTTCATCTTCGGAAGACTCATTATCTATCGGTGGTAATTGGAGTCTCAAAGTTTGGGATCGCCAGATATGAGCATCTTCTTGATTTGCTATTAAATAATTAGCATAATTGGTCTCTTGACTCATTGTTCGTTTCACTTACTACACTTGCCGTAGTTGTAGAGTGTTTCTAGTCCTACCCGGAACTCTGACTTCAAAAGCCGTCCTCCCACAAGTTCTCCCTCTATGAAGAAGAAGGGACTCCGAAATAAGGTTGCGTAAATACTATGGGAGAGGAGAGCATTCAAAAGTAGTACTGGATACTTTCGTGCAGATAACCCCTGAGGTAGTCCACCGTCCTCAAAGACAACCACATGGCTCAACGCATTCATTAGAGCTAAGTGTTCACTTCCCTCGAGTGACTCCAGGATACTAGTCATATCATTCATGGATTCTTCTTTCGCCCAGGCTCTCATGTGTCTCTTGAGTCTACTGAGATCTTCCGTAACTTTGCTATCTTCCGTGGGCGTCCAACGTGAGATTGGCATTTGGCTGAATGTCGCTTCTTGTTGCTTCAAAATGAAAGTGTTGTGCTTCTCTTCTATGGCCTGTTTTTCAGACTCAAGTCTCTCGATTTTAGCTAGTAATGTCTGTGTCACATCTTCGGAATCGGTAATTTGACGTTGTAAGTCTCTCTCCTTTGCCGCGTGATTTTGGTTATTTTTCTTGAGCAGTTCGTTATATTCTTCCTTCAATTTGACGACTTCGTCTTGCTCTTTCGCGCTCGAGATACCTTTTCCTGTTTGCTCATTGACTTGTGAGTGCCGAGAGGACTGCTCTGCGCTACTAGATCTGCAATGACGTTGGTGTGATTGTCTCTCATTTGACATTGCCGAAGATCGAGGGATCGTGGAGTGAAAGATTTTTGCAAACAGCGAGATCGATTCTTCTGTAGTAATGTGACAAAATTAGCCATACTCTCAATAAATATATGATTACATACCTTTTTCGGTGTATCGCTCATTTCTCTTTGTCCTCTGCTCAGTCTTACGGATTGGTACTGAAAGCTCATCATCCTCATCTTCGTCGGAGTCGAGACCAGGAGAAAGTTGTTGAATGTTCATCGAATTCTCTTGCCCCATTGAACGAGAGTCGACGCCAACTTCAAATTTACCTGTTGCAGGCAATGATGATCTGGGCGGAGCGGATTCTTGACGTGTTGACCTTTGATACTCGCCTTCTTGACGGAGATGGTCTCGTTTATTCGGACTTTCGTGGGTCATTTTCAGTTGTACTTAGGTAGATACTTCTGAATGGAATATTGCGTCAAGTACCCCAAGGGAAAAGAAACATGACAAGGAGAAGGTGAAATTTCGTATGCCTGCTTCGATTGGCCGCACTACTATCACTGGTTTTGGCGACACTTTGGCGCCTTGGCTTCATTGTCACGTGTTTATTTTGCCCAAAACAAGTGAATGAAAGCCGGGACAACCCGCGACTGTAAGGTTATTTCCCTACTTCCCAATTCCTCATCTTTTCATAACATATAGCAACCTCTTATCAACTTCAAAAACTGACCACTATATTCTCAAATTCTGGTCTTTCTCTACCTTACCATCATCATGCCCACTACACTAGATCTCAAGTCCCTAAAAAAGGCTATGGATTCTGTAAATGGCCACAAGATAATCATAGGAATTGATTATGGTACAACCTTCTCAGGTATGCAAGTCAAATTTCGTGGTTTTCATCTTTAACATTATTACAGGCGTTAGTTATGTGACCACGGATAAAACTGGCATAGAGGACATCACTATTATGTCTCCATGGCCTGGAGATCCTCATGTATCTTGGAAAACTCCCACGAGAATCGCGTACAGTCGGGAAAATTCAAAACTGCAAAACAACAAATGGGGATTTGAAGTTAGCTCAAAGTTGATATCTTACTCATGGACCAAACTTCTGCTCGATAAGAACGCTGCTGTCAGGGCGCATGATGATCCATCACTTGCAGGCACGACAGGTTCTGGCATGCTTCAATTACCTAAATTTCGTGATGCGGCGGGCGTCTGCGAAGATTTTCTACATGAGGTATACAAACATGTATCAACCAAGTTGCGACAACAAATGACCGATCTGACCTTTGAAAACACTCCAATGGAATGCTGGGTAACACTACCTGCTGTGTGGTCAGAAGAGGCGAAAGATGCTACATTGAAAGCTGCCAAGAATGCCGGATTTGGGAAGAGACCAGGTGACGAAATTTACACGATTGCCGAGCCAGAAGCCGCAGCAATTGCAACGCTGAAGGAATTTGCCAAATCAGATGCAATGAATCCAATTTTGGTACGTGTGAATATATCTACACTCATGGCAGATTCTAACGACCCTAGTGTAATGAGAATATTTTAATTTGTGATTGTGGTGGGGGCACTATCGACATTACAACATATACCATTATCCAGGTGCAGCCATTTCTTACCTTTGACGAACTATGTGTTGGTGTTGGTAAGTCTTTCACACAATCAATCTACTTGAACTGGGTTTTGACTTTCTAAATAGGTGGAAAATGCGGGTCAACATACATCGATCGAAATCTTCATTCCCTCCTTTCCAATCGGTTCGGATCGGCATTCGATGATCTATCATATACTCAAAAGGGTCCAGGTAGCAGATTCATGGCAGCTTTCGAAATGTTGAAACGGGACTTTGGACGCAATGATGAGAAAGAAGTAGGGGAGCTGGGCCCTCTCAATCTTGATGTCCCCGACTCTGAGTATTTTGATGAGGAGGACCGACTTGTGTTGCTTACACAGTAAGTCCTTTGTCTGCAAAGGAGGCAATTTACTAATCAATTTCTAGCAAAGATATGCAAGCCCTTTTCGATCCCGTCATCGCGGAAATTACCAACTTGGTAAAACAGCAAGTGAAGGCGGCAAATGACACCAAGAAGGCGAAAATCAACGTATGCTTCCATTTCCACATTGAACAGAATCAAAGAAGTCTTACTGATATTCGGCACGCATTAGCGTATCATCCTAGTCGGGGGTTTTGGTGAATCGCTATACCTCAATAAAAAGTTGAAGACGTGGTGCAGGCAAAACGGGAACATCACTTTGATATGCCCCTTGCACCCGTGAGCCGCGATCCACATGTCTCTTTGTTATGTTTCTATGCTAATTTACTGAAGCCAATCTGCTGTTGTTCGTGGAGCTGCCCTGCGTGGATTGGAAGGAATTGCGCCGCGGGTAAAGCACCTCCGCCGCCATTATGGTAGTGGCCGAGGTGACTTTTTTCGGGAAGGCATAGATCCAGAAGAACACTCTTTCATTGATTCGTGGGACAATAATAAGATGTGCCGTCATAGAATTGGATGGTTGATTAACAAGGCAAGCCATTACTTCACCACCTCGTGTTATACGGGCTAACGAAAGCATGGTAGGGAAATGACATAACCAAGGGCACCTCTAGAACTATCACTGTTTGCCGCGAGTATACACCTGGATTGAGTATGGTCTTTAAGGATTTCCTTTATGCGTCTCTAGCAGAACTGCCCCCCGAATATGATTTTGATCCTAGTATGTTGCTCAATCGATACAAACGAATTTAGTTAACATATTATAGGGGTCGAGAAAGTTGGAACCATCGTTTCAACCCTGGGTAAGAATCTTGATCTCAGTCAGTATGTCAGAGAGAAATACAATTCCAAACTCCAACGCATGGTGCGTAAAATTGACTATCAACAACAAATCATATTTGGTAATAAGGGAGATAATCTTACGTTCAGGTGTCTTGTAGGCGGAAAGGAGATTGGCAAGTCAGTGATGAAATTTGATAATTGAGGGCGGGCGTTGGGATTTTTATCGGCAGTAGCTCCGTACTACAAAAACGTCGTCTCTTGCTTCTGCAAAGATTTCTTCTTCTTTCCTTTTTCCTATTTTCTAGAACAATGGGATTTGTATCCGGATTCCGGGTTTACACTTCCATCTCTTTCAAGATGACTACTTTCTTCAAACACAAACATGGGGGGTCAATAACTAGTACTGCTATTACTTTTACAAAATGAAAAAAGATTTACAATGAATGTGGTATCTCCTGAGATGATGAATGTTTCAAATCCAGCCAGCGAACCTGTACCATTTCTAGATTCGCCATCTGCGGAAAAGAGGCAATCGATCTTAGCAGGTAGTAATGAAGACCCAGGTGTCTCAAACCTTAAAATCCCAGCCCGTGAAAGAAAAGCTAAAAGCCAGCCAGCAGAGACACCAGAAAAGATAATGAAGTTATCCCTAACACACATCCCCAGCCCTACAATCCAACTCCAAACTCCAAATAGCAAACATCAAGGTATTTTCTACTATAGTCCATGCGCCGGATTCCATATCAGAGCCGCCTCATATAAATAAGTCTCGTCCCTTCTCCACAAGGTAGACTTTTTACCCCACCACCCCACCTCGCTAACAAACTCTGCCCCCCAACAAACATACTTTATAAATTCAAACAAACCCGCCATCTCAACAATAACATCAAGCGTTTGTGGTTTAGTGGTAAAATCCATCGTTGCCATTTGAGGAGATTCATCCATCTCTTCAATCAACGTCGATGGGCCCCGTGTTCGATTCACGGCGATCGCATTTTGACGCGTTTGCGCGGATTTCTTTTTTGTTTTTGGATGTAATGGAGACGTTCGATTCTTGGCGAGTGTAGGTTTTCTTTTTGGAGGGAGGGACTTTTTGGGCTGGGGGGAGGGAGGAGAAGATATCTTTATCATTCAGCTGCATCACTATCTCTGGAAAAAAGATGATGAATGACTCGCAGTTTCAATCTACGGCAAGATTCGTGTGGTCTCAGGGTCTGCTTTAGTAATTGGTAGAAATCTAAATCTAAACTAAACCTCTTTTATTCATTTGATTTTGGTTGAATCAAAGAGAGGCTGTTGGTTGTGCACTGCAATGAAGTTAGTTATAACGTAGCAGAATTAGCGTTAGAAAAGCCTTCTTCTTTCTACGATATGTATGATTTTGAAGTTGGTTATATATTCTTTTCCTCTCTACTAGCCAACCAAACTAATTGGGAAATGTGAAAATGAATAGGCTGAATGGAATCGAATCGAGAATTTTAGATGGTTAGGTTGTTTATGATGTGATGTGCCTTTTAGGTATAATTACCGTTGTAGGTGTAAGGAATGAATGATTGAATGAGTAGGATATTGAATGTTATTGTGTTGAATACTATACTATACTACTATTCATCTCGCTGAATTCTGGGGGAAATGCGAATGGGTATATGATGGATATGATATATTATAAAAAGTAAAGTGTTTGGAAATAGGTGATTTATCTTATCTTCATTCATCTTCTTGCAAGTCTGGGATTTCTTTTTATATTCCCTTTTATTCATTCATCCATTCATTTCATTTCCTGGACAAAAATATAAAATTGAGAAATGTTCAGATATCTTATATTCCATCTCGAATATTCAAACATATTGGATGGATAAGGTTAATATAAGATTTTGGTAGCTACAGTATTGTATCTCATCCTCGTCTCGCCTCAAAAATTATTAACTTGACTCCTGTACTACTCTCCCTTCCCCTCTCATAAAAATGGTGAGCTGGTACTAGTACTACTAAGTACTAATTTCCAAGTCTAGCAACCCACCCACTGGCTACAAATAAGTAAGTGAGTGAGTGAGTCGTTACTATAATGACAAGATCTCACCTGCACTTTCGAAAAGAAGGAAAAATAAATGTGAAGAAATATCACCATTATTATTATGCTTATTGCTCATTGCTCAACCATCAAAATATTCCAGGAGACTTACTTAATTAACTACCAAACTAGCTAATAAAGGGTCTGGAATCAAAATCAAAATCAAAATCAAAATCATCATTCACGAATATGAAAAGGGAAGAGAAGAGAAGAGAAGACGCGATGAGTCCTCGAGTGCAATAGATAGAGGTGTTCTTTGATAGAATCATGATGGGATTGTGTAGAATAAGATGGTATAAACATATCCCAAAACCCAACCGGCCATCATCAATCTCTATAAAATCCACATATAATCTCAAAACAAAACAAAACAAAACAAAACATTCAGTCCCTCCCCTCCCTTCTCCTCATCCCTCATCCCCCCTCCCCCATCCCCTCTCCCGCCTACCCCCCATATATAAACACTCAAGTTAACTTTCGCAATATACGATATGCGATGCATACTCCTACTAGGGCATTCCTACTAGGACATTCATATTCCTACTAGGAGAGAAAGCTTCCGATTCCGATTCCGATATCTACTTGAATACCACTTAAATACCTACCACGCAGGTATCTCTAGCTCTAGCTCTAGCTCTAGGAGTATTAACTTAATTGCATATCTGTATGATTTCCGAGTAAAAGTCAAGTTTGGATGGATACTGGATTGGTGTGAAGTTTGAAGTTCAGACCTAGGTAGGTATTCGTTGAGCTGAATTGCACTGAAATTTAGATATGAGATGGGATGGGATGAGAGAAGAAATGTTGTAACCTTTCGATGATGATTTTATATCGCTCCTGAATCAGATGAGACGCGGCTAGTTGATGTGTTTCGTATAAAAGTCCCGAGGTCTGTATACATACCTATTCCAATCCCAATCCCAACTCCGTTTCCATGCAGAGGCTTCTGCTTGCTCTACATCTTTACCTTAATTACAACTTACTACCCACCAAACTTCCCCCATCCAACGCAATAATCGCCCCATTAACATAACTACCCGCCCTACTACCCAAAAACAAGCAAGCGCCCGCCACATCCTCCTTCCTCCCAATCCTCCCCAACGGAATCCCACTCACAATCTGATCCTTATGTTTCTCCAGCGTAGCCGCCATCATCTTACTCTCAAACGGACCACAAGCCAAGACATTACTCGTGATATTTCGCTTCCCCAAATGATTCGCCAGCACGCGACTTAATTGATGCAAACCCGCTTTACTGGCCGAATACGAAAAGGTCTCGAGAGACGGGACGCGGATTCCATCCACGGATCCAATGTTGATGATGCTTGCTGGTTCCGAGGGCGTCGATGCGGCTTCCAAGAGAGGCGTGAGAGCTTGGGTGAGAGTAAAGACTCTGGTGAGATTGAGAGTTAAAACTCTCGTCCAAGCGGCATCGGGGAATTCGGCATACGGAGCCCCCCAATTACTCCCCGAGTTGTTGACCAAGACATGTAATTTCTTCTCTCTCTTTTTCAATTCATCCACCATGCGTTTGCAATCCTCGAGTTTGTAGAAATCGGCTGGGATGGCGTGGGCAGAACCTTTACCTGTGAGAAAGAGGGGTTAGCTTCATGGATCAACATTGGAAAGACAGAGAGTTGAGGTACCCAGTGCGTTCAATTCCTTGCATGCTTCTTCGCAGGCTTTCACATCGCGGGATGAGATGTAGACTTTGGCTCCATTGGTGACAAAACCTTCGGATATCATTCGTCCTATTCCCTTTGCACCACCGGTAACAAGTACCACTTTATCCTGTTAATTTCATTAGTTTATGAATTGCTCATGGATACCATTTGGTCGCCTACCTTAACATTGAAGAGATTTTGCGCGTCCATGATTAGTATTCGAAGATTGCAAATGTTTTTGTTGGATAGATAGTATAGTTGAAATAAGTTGAAATGAGTTGAAGTTGAAATCAAATGATTATCCGGGGTTTCATGAACCTCGGCTTGATTACTTGCCAAGAACAGGGGTGAGGTTGATTAGCGCCACAACTGCCACAACTGCCCCACCAGCCCACCTAAGGTCACACGGGTATCTGATCTCTACCAAGGTACTTGCTCCTTGTCTTTCTGAATATTTGTCATATTTCATCTAATCGACAGGAAGAGCCATCAACAATAAAATTCAAGGCCGCAAAAGATACTTAAACATGACTTCAAATATCAGTTTGTCCGGTCAGTCAAGAAGTCCTTCCAAGAAATATCAAAATGGTACTGAAGAACCTGATATAGATATGCGGGCTCGCCTTCAAGCTCAATTTCAAGGTCAAGATCCATCTGAACATGGCGAGAAGTGGGATCAGCTTTGGAAAGACAAGATTACTCCATGGGATAATGAATCACCTAATCCAGCACTCATTGACATCCTAAATGACCGAGAAGATCTTACGCCGAAGAAGACTGATGGTTCAAGGAAAAAAGCTTTAGTTGCAGGGTGTGGAAAGGGATATGATGTCTTGCTGTTGAGTGCCATGGGTTTTGATGCTTATGGGCTTGATATTTCTGAGACGGGACTTCAGGGTGCTAAGGATACTGAAAAAGAGAAAGATGGAAAGGGTTTGTATGAAACGAAGGAAGGGGTTGAGAAAGGAAAAGTTACCTGGATATTTGGAGACTTCTTCAAAGAGGATTTCTTGGCAAACGTCGTGGGAGAGAAAAGTTTTGATTTGATCTATGATTACACGGTATGTGACTGTTCAAATGTATCAGAATCAAGATTACTAAATCTTGAAATAAAGTTTGGCTGTGCATTGCCTCCTATCTTAAGGCCCGCATGGTCCAAACGATATCATGAGCTTTTATCTCCAGAAGGAAGACTTATCTGTCTTGAGTATCCTACTACTAAACCTCCTTCAATTGAAGGTCCACCATGGGCCATGCCTCCAAGAATTTATGAAGGTCATTTGTCACGCCCGGGTGAAGTATTGCCATATACTGAGGAAGGATGTGAGCTAGAAGTTGAGAAACTTGGCCCACCACACGAAAATGGCCTTCAGCGTATCGCACACTTTCATCCCAAGAGAACTAATAGGGGTGGGTACGATGCAGATGGTAATGTAAATGATTGGATCGGTGTTTGGTCGCATTAAATAGTTCCGCCTAATAATTAGAATGGGGACTGACTCGTACTTGCGGTATTTGTGTCCTTTACGGTGCTTTTCGAAGTGAGTTATAATGTTCGCCCAATCCAAATCCGTGTCGATAGTATGCCAGATAAATCGTCTCTGGTTTATTCTCAGTCCCAGGCTCAATCTTCTGGGCTGCTCCATTTTGTAATACACAAATCTCGACATTGTATGATTTTGCCAAAGCAAGAAGTTCCAAATGTCCACCCCATTCTGCAGTATCCCTAATTTTGTGGATATAATGCTCGAGAGGTTCGTCTAGAAATGGAACAAAATCGTCCGGGTGTCCTTCGATATATCTTGCGGCTGCTTTGCGGATCACTTTGTAGCGTTGATCATCCTTCAATCCTTCTGCCTCAGGTCCAAGAGGTATACCGGCTTGGGATAGTTGATCGGCAATCGCAGAAAAGAGACAATGCCCATCTGGTCGGATTTGTTTCTCCTGTAAATTTCTCGAGGTAAACTCCTCTTGCATTCTCTTCCTTTCTACTTCTTTTTCATCTGGCATATTCGCAGCCTCTTTCCTAGCTTCCTCCACAGCAGCTTCTTGTTCCGCTGCTCTTCGTGCAAGCCTTTCTTTCTGTCGATTACGTTTCTTAGGCTGTCCAGCCTCAGATTCTGCCGTTTCCGCTATCGAAGATTTCTCTAATGAATCGGTGATATTATTGACTCCATTTGTATCAATCGCATCGGCTGAAGTTTCTGAAGTTTCCTCATCAAGCTCTGGAACATCATCAATATCCGGGACAGCATCTCCATCCAGCGACGCTATTTCTAGAGCTTGTCGTTCTTTTAATTGTCTTTCCAATTCTTCGCATTCATTGTTAACACCCTTGCGAGTCTTCTTCGATGCCCCTTTCTTCTTTTGTGTTATGCGCCCTTGCAGATCCTTTTGCTCTTTGCGATGACGACTTTGCATTTCTTCAAAGCTCTCCATTTTGATTTCGAGTTTTGGAATCTAGTTGTGAGTGTTATGTTGTATGTAGTGGGGTGAAAGTGAGGGGGAGATCTTGTAAAGGAAGAACAAGCTGACCAGAGCTATATTACACCGCTTTTTGGGCAGAATATGAAAGTTTGGGATTTGACATGCCGGGAATAAAACTCAGAAAGTGCTTTTATTCCCAGTCGATGGAAATTCAATAATTTTGTCCCAATTGGGAAGGATTCAGGAACTGAAAAAGTGAACAGTTTTTCAGATATGCAACAAAACGAAGTTTGGCACGTGTTTTGGTATCTCTCACCGCTTCCTGGCAGAATGGCTTAGTTAGCAGGGCTGGTCTCTACTTGTGTTACATTGGTATGATTTAAGAGATACCTACCTCCCGAGTACTTAAATCATATAACAAAAGTCAAGGAGTCCGATTACTGAAAACTGATTGTGCTTGAAGGTAGACTTGGAATTTCAACAAGCATCAATCGCACTGCTATCGCTCAAAGCTTTTCTTTCATTGGCGACTGCTTATGATAGTTGAGGCACAGCATTTTGAAGCGTGGTAGAGGACTCGATATTTCCAACATACTTCTTAGAGCCCGTTCGGCGTCCACCTCGCGCAGCTCGCGAATTTACCACCTGCAGTTGGCTCACTTATTTGCCTGCCTGCTCGCAGAGTTGATGCCTCAAATAGTAAGGGCTGGAGGTACCGGAGGGTGATGCGATGACTGGTATACTTGGCAATTCAGCCTCATCTTGATTACGAGCACGTTGTCAAACTTTTTTATGCTCAAAGCATTTTGATCTAACCGAAACCCCCCCCACAAAGTTGTTCGTGGCACAGTTTATGGCTGATCGATCCAGACCCGGATCCCATTAAAATGGTCAATACTTGCCAGTTCTTTGCTTTAAAGCATGCCAGGTTAAATTTTTGGTTCGTATGTCAATCATGTTATCAATTAGTACTGCTACTGCTGCCGAGCCAGTCTCATACCTCAAGTCAACGTGGTCTAGTTCTATTGCTTTTATTATTTTATGTTGATTTTTTGTTGGAGCTCGCTTCCTAAGCAAACTATCCAGTAAATTTAGTGTGAGTGCCGATGACGTACGGATACGATTTTACTATTTTTCGTTCCCGGCTTCTCTCATATGATTTCTCAACCGGAGATATTCTCCATCTTGGTAGTTGAAACCTTCTTTGGTACCTAGGGAAATACTGATCTCCATTGTTTAGTGGTGGGTTCTTGTGGGCTATCTATTCTTGGCACAAATAGTGCTGCAGTTGCAAGGTCAGGTTTGTGTCTAACATTAAAACATATGGTCAATTGACATCGTTGCAGCTATTAAAGTTGCAATATCCAAAGATGGGTTGGCTATTGCCGGATACCTTCATGTAAGACCATTTGATATTCATGTTCAAAATCCGACAGAGGCTGATTGGTGGGGGATATGGTCCACCCCATTCATCAATCCGACCTATTAACTAATAGGACCACCTTATTGATTAATGGGACCCCTTTACCTGAACGGAGCGCTTGATTAATTAATGGGCTTTATTATTTAAAAATTGAATTTTAAAAAATAAAAAAGTTCGATTAAAAATATTTTAATACTTTTTTATATAAAAAATTAATTAATATTAATCGATTTTAATTGATTTTAATTTTATTATTGTTTTTTTTAATTAATTAATTAAGGTTTCGTTAATTAATAAATATCAATTAATCAATAAGCTTTTTTATTGATTAATAGATCACTTTATTAGTTAATCGGGCGTTTCGTTTGGGTAAGGGGTTCTTATTAGGTAGTCAATGGGGTGGTCCGATTAGTTAATGGGCTGGATTGATGAACGGGGTAGACCAGATAGCCTCTGTACATTTCAGCCATCTTCTACCCCCCTACCAATACATGCCTTTGAATTGGTATACTTTTCTACTACCGCCTTATATTTGCTGTGCCTCGATTCTATCGTTTAACGTTGATTCTCATTATTTGTTGCATTATACGGTTCATTCCGGCGTTCCTGGTCGAAACCTTCGCCTGCTTCCCATTAACTACCTACTGGGACATTCATATACACGGGAAATTTATCAACCATTATATGCTTTTCCGGGCTATAATTTTTTCTTTTGAAGTCGCTCTTGACGCTGCAATCTTGCTCTTTCCAATACGGGAGGTTATATGTCTTCAAATGCCCCGCAGCAGGAAGTTTTTGGTGTCTCTAATCTTTCTTCTTGGCGGCTTGTAAGTTTTCAAACTGTCATGGAGCCACAATTTGCGACTAATCTTGCTAGTGCTACCCTAACGGGAATTTTCCGAATTATCAAGACTTATACACGTAGTCATAGTTCTCGTGAGTTCTTACATCCTTCAAATACGTATAGTTACTGAATTCTTTTCAGTTGATCAAGGTTCTGATATATTCTGATATAACATTCATGATGGCCCTGCATTCTTCTGCGCTTGCGTGCCAACCTATGCCCCATTGGTATCCAGGTTCATAGAAATCAACAGCTGTTTTTGGTTTAGCATCATTCCACGATCATCTACCAAGTCAGAAAGCGAAAACAATTTCGATTTGTCGAAAGTTAAGCCTGAAAGGAGACGTTCATACTATCAAGAAATCCAAGAGCAACAAGGCTATAAGAATCTTTCGATCGATTCATCAGGTGATACGAATATATAAGATGATGATGCTTGAAGATAGTAAATGTCTCATGCAAAGCCTGGCAGTGATCATGATATTATACAGAGGTGGTCGGAGAATTAAGGGAGGATATAGTATACGAAATGCAAACGAATTTGTGCTGTTCAGTGTACAATTTGTGGGGTTTGCGAGATTAAAACTTTCTAAAGAGAATTCATGAGGTGGCCGAAGAACTAAATAAGTTGCAGATGCCAGTACCCCCATACATCCTCCTCAATCTATGGGTAATATACTCAGGTTCTATCAAATTTTATGACGTGGCTTGCTTCTGTCTCATTGAAGGTTCCAACAGTTGTGATCTGCGGCACAGCCCATGCTAATATTTTCTACATATACTGCTCCTTTATCATCCTCTTTTTCCTTTTCTTCTTAATCCAAACACAGTTTTCGATCACTTCTCCAATTCCAAATATCTCAATGGCAGCCATAGGATTCCCATCCAACTCCAAAACCGTCACCCTCCCCTCAGGTACAACCTACGCCTACGTTTGCATTCCCAAAACAGATCCATCCAAATCCACCATTCTTTTCCTTCATGGTTTCCCCTCCACGTCATATGACTGGATCTATCAAATCCCACACTTCGCCTCTAAAGGCTATGGCATCATTGCACCAGACCTATTAGGTTATGGGGGTACAGATAAACCTGAAGCAGTAGAGCCTTATAGATTCAAGACCATGGCCACTGATATCAATGACTTGCTTACGCATGAGGGAATCGAATCAGTCGATGCCGTCGGACATGATTTCGGCAGTCTTTTCCTATCTCGAATCATCAATTATTATCCACACAGATTCCTCTCGAGTACATTCCTAGCGGTTCCATACTCAGCCCCAGGAATACCATTTATCCTGGACGTTTTAAAACCGATCACGGAAAAGGAATTGGGATTTGAGAGATTTGGATACATGCGATTTTTTATCCAAGAGGATTCTTGGAAATTGATGGATGAACATGTAAGTGCAAACTTTCTTACATTTTCGTGCCCAAACCATTGACTTTGACGTCCCAAAAATCTGACATAGCCCATCTAGCCCGAGAGCTTTTTCTCCCTCATGTACGGCTCCGAAGAAAACACAGCCATGAAATTCTACCCCCCAGGCGCCCTCTCCACCTCCCTAAAATCCAACTACATAGCGCCCCCTCCCACCTGGCAAACACCCCTCTACACCACCACGCGCTCTCAAATCTTCTCGCATCCCGCTAGCAGTTTCCGCGGTCCGACAAACTGGTACCGATGTCGATTTGGTGCAAACCTCATGCTTGGCATTCAAGAGGAAATCGATGATAACCTCGATGCGCAAATTCCTTGTCGTGCATTGTTTGTTGGGCAGAATCATAGGAGTGTCGTGGCCATGGAAAGTATGAAGAAGAGGATGGAGATGTTTGCCAGGGATTTGGTGATGAGGGAGGTGCAGACGAATGGACATTGGGTGCAGTTTGAGGCGAGGGATGAGGTTAATGGGTTTTTGGAGGAGTTCTTTGAGGGGAGGTTGGGGTGAGGAGGGAGTTGTGCCGGGGGCGTGTGAGGTGCCGGGTTCGGTTATGAGCAGGTGGGATTGATGGAAGAGTGAGTTAAAGTAAATTAGCTACGTATAGAAATAAAAATAAAATACACCTTTCATACTCAATAAAGCATTTTATCCCATCTAATCCATACATATCTCTTTTCCCAAATTCCTAGTATTTTATATCTGTCATGAAGAATCACATCTACTCAATAATCTATCGACCACCCGAACGTTTGAACCTTGGTCCAATCATTTGGAACATCATCCCCGCCATCCTAATGCATAAAAGCTCGCGAAATCATATATAATCCTCCCCCATATCTCAAGTTGTATGATTCTGCGAGAAAGATACTTTGGGCCAATGCCAGCAGCCGCGGCACTGTGCGGGATGAACGGTATGGTCGGTCTTGAAACGTCATACAAATTACAATACCCGCAGAGGGGTAGACGCGTTGCCTGGGATAGTAATCATGAAGGCTGCGCCAACTTTCGGGAAATGGCAAATGTCAAATCCTCATCATCCGGGTTTAAGTGTTGATTATGGTTCCCGAGGTCGTTATAGTTAGGTATGATAAATATCCATTGGCATAAGGTTAACCTAGACGAGGCTTGGAGTGATATGATTAATACTTTGATGATTAATCAATGCTGCATCGTGTTTGTGGTACAAAACTTCCTTTTATTCTTCATCTATCCCATTCTTGATTCAATCTGACTACGGATGAATTTTATATTTTCTCATCAAGATGGACTGGTATTTGGTGAGGCTTTTCGAAGTCATTAACGCCGGTGGACCAATGATATCTCCTATTGAACTTCCGAAAAACGATGTCGCAAATGAAGTCATTCAAACAATAAAATAAATTGACAAAGGCGTAATGAAATTCATCGCCGAGCATTTTTTGATCACTGCATACCATACTCAGCATCTGACATATAAATAATCATGGATTTCAGTCCCGAGACAAAGCCACCAAAGTTGGTGGTGAAAGAATATATACTTTAAAATTTTCCGTTCGCAGAGAATTCCCCTCATTCCCATTGTCATCACTTCACATATCATATCACAAGTGTATACCTCTCTTCAAGCTTCAATTTATTAATAGCCATCGATAATCTACTCATTATCACAAATTCCATTCGCATTCTTAAACATGAGCACATCCAAGTGGTACAATCCAGCCTCGGGAAAGGGCAAGACAATCTTGGTTACTGGTGGTAATGGTTTCATGGCAGCTAGAATTCTAGATGCCTTTTTATCTCGAGGCTACCATGTTCGCACAACTGTCCGGAGTCCAGATAAAGGTGAAGCTCTGGTGAAAAACTTTAGCAGATACCCCAATCAACTTTCCTATGTAATCGTCAAAGATATTATCGTCGAAGGAGCCTTTGATGAAGCTGTCAGAGGAGTAGATGGTGTAAGCAATCATCTCAATAGTCATAAATTTACCACTAACATGTAAAAGGTGGTACATTCTGCCTCTCCATTTGTCGTGCACGTTAAGGATAATGAGCAAGACCTTCTCATTCCAGCTATTAAAGGTACAACCAATATCTTAAAAGCTGTTCACAAGAATGCTCCTCAAGTAAAGCGGGTCATAATCACCTCATCCATTGCCTCAATTTTCGACATGGATAAAGGAGCTCGACCTGGCTACACCTACAGCGAGAAAGATTGGAACCCCATCACCTATGGCGTAGCAGCAAACCCCCGAACCCCAGTTGAAGTTTCCTACTGCGCATCCAAAGCTTTTGCCGAGAAAGCCGCATGGGATTACGTTAAAGAAAATAAACCCAACTTCAACCTCTCCACCATCTGTCCTCCCATGGTCTATGGACCCAACGCGCAAACCATCACATCCCTCGACCACCTCAACACTTCGTCAGCGGATATCTACCGTCTCATGAATGGATCGGAAAAGACCGTCCCGGACACCACATGGTTCGGCTACGTCGATGTCCGAGATGTGGGAGAGGCTCATGCCCGAGCTTACGAATCGGTCGAGGCTGCGGGTCAACGTTTCCTCACTGCTAGTGGGACTTTCACATACGCTCAAGTGTGCGAAATCATCCGGAGAAATTTCCCGCAGTTGAAAGATAGGACCCCCGATCCCTCATCGGCGCATATTACTGATTCATATCAAGTCAATAATGAGAAGTCGAGGAAGGAACTGGGAATGGATTTTCGAAACTTGGAGGTGGTGATTTATGATCAGGTGGTGGAATTCTTGAATTTGGAGAAGAAGTTGGGTAAGGCTTGATTATTGTTGGCTTTAGCCTCCACATCGATTGATGGTGATGATGACTTGTTGTGATTTCAAGTGCTCGTTCACCATGTTTATATATTCTGATTATGGACAACTGGTTGCAGAATGTTCCAAGACGGCAAATAAATACTTGTATGGTATCCCCAAAATTAACACGCGGAATAAAATCACCATTTATTTACTCTAGGATCGGCCTAATCAAACAATTCTGAAGGCTGAAATCTCCAATCCACCTCATTCCTACCCCCCCCCCCACCCCCTCCATCAACATCTCCTCAACTCACCTTCCCAACCCAAGATATCTAGAGCTTCCTTCTCCTCTTCAAATAAGTTACTCCCCCACCCAAAATGCTCTCCAAGTAAAACAATAAAATAAAACTCAAAATCAAAATAAAAGTAGAATCACTTCATATTCATATTCATGTTCACGCATCACTTGAATTAGATGTTGGAGAGCTAAACAGCCTAGTCTAGTCTAGTCCTGGTTTTGTCCTAATGGATCAATTAGTTGTGATTGGACATGTAGATTTGGGCATCGATCGGTACTTGGTACTTAGTAGGTAGGGATTGTATCGTTGATTTTGCGCGAGATGGGTTGAAGATGTATTGGGGTGGGGGTAGGTAGGTAGGTATAGGTAGGTATTTATTTTATGTATTAATACCTGCCGACGACGAGAATAATCTAATATCCAAATCTGATAAACTAAACTAGATCACACCGAATGCTTGTGCCATGGATTTCTAACATAAAAATAACAGAACATAATATAACCGGCAAGCAAATTCAAATGATTTATATCGAACCCCGCCTAGTAGATGATTTCTAGCTTCAACTTCGGCTTCGGCTTCATCAAATACCTAGGTAGATAGTAAGATATTAAGATATAAATGAAACTTTCTTGTTTATTTCGTTCGTTCGTTTCGTTTTCGACGAGGATGTGTATTAAAAGAAATATATTAGATTGGTATCGAGAAATGTATATATCCTTCTTCAGTCAATTCGGTCAATTCAGTCTGTCTGTGCTATTTCGGTAAGGCTATAACTATTCCTGTAGGCAAGGTTACCCAATACTTTAGCGTAGGTATTCAGCCTACCTGGGGTATTTGATAGGCCTATTGATTAGCCTTATTGATGTCATATAACAGCCAGGGCGAAAGTTCTGCGTACGTACCGCAGGTTTCTGATTGTGAAACAGACATAATAGTACCTATGGTGTTTGGATTTCATTTTCTATCGAATGAGGGCTCTTTCATCTCATCATCTCTGTCGTTTTTCTTTTGATCAACTAATTGATGATTACTGTACCCGAGTAGATAGTAGATTGTCACCGCTCACCGCATTCACTATCATCCCATGTCACCGAAAACAACCTTAGATCGGACGACATGCAGCTTCAAAACACAAAATGAACCCGTCTTTTATTGTAGGTAAGAAGTTAGTATCACGTTTCAAAATGGTCGAATTAACAATAGAAATATCGTTGTCAGCCGCATAGCGGGCTATAATTCTTAAACTTGTCGCGTTTCAGCCTTTCAGGACTAGCCACATTCGGCAAAACATGCAATGGGAAGCATGTTGATCCCCAAGGATTACGGATTATTTTTGCCTTTGCCAATATCATACAGATGAAGGAATATGCAGGGAGAGTTCTGTAAACGGGCGAATTGTTTTGAAACTGCATATATCTCTTAGCCCTCTGATTTTGCCCTACGAACCAATTGCCTGGAATTGAGTACGAAGGAAATTCTTATCAACATACATAAACCTAGATAATGGATCATGAGTTTCAGCAGAAAATTGGTTACGGGTCTTTTTATATATCATTGTTTATTTTGTTTAGGGCCAGCCTTACATTTGTATATGGCCATCGCTTGTTACAAAACACACTACTCGATCTTTAGTCAGGCTAGCCTTCAATATGCTTCCATTGACAGTTAATCAGGAATCTACGTTGACAAGATGGGCATCATATAACCTGGGCAGGCCTCAGGATGGATTCATGGCGTTTCTTATGGGCGAGACAGGTCTACAAGAAGATCAAATCAATCATTGGTGGACTAATCAAGCGATTACTGGTAAGTGACATATCTTTGAATCTGGTAGAGAAAGAGATTCTAATAGTTTATACCAGGTCTTGATACCAAATTTACGACCGGAAAAGTAGAACCAAGGTCTAAAATCGATTTGTATGGTTCCGAGACCAACAGTGTTGATTTTGCAAATCTCAATCTTCCAGATTTTAATTTCGATCTGTTTGGAGACGACATGCAGGACTTTGATGCAACCTTTTCCGGTTTAACAGATTGGTCTCTGCTTGAGAACTCATGTTATGATTTACCTCGGCTCCCCTCGAGTTTGATAGCTTGCCAAAGCCAAGAAAATCGAGGAGATGAATCCTCGGAAAAGGACCCTTGTCACTCGGATGCTATTTCATTCTCAGATACCGATTCAGTTTTATCAATGCCATCAGGTTACGGGAGTAATCGTACGTCAAGTAGATCATCAGGATTTTCTTGTGGATCTGGACGTACCTGTGGAACCACATCAACACTTTTCTCTGTGCAGGAAGATCTGGCAGCAGGTTCAATGGACTCAAGCCAGGCTTTTCAGCAACACAAAATTATAAATCCATCTATCAACTCGACGCCCAATTCGCAACATATGTTGTCCAATGATCTTAATAGCAATCAGTGTAACACTCGACACCACAGCTTGGAATCCGAACCATCTACTAGTTTGAAACGCAAGTCAAGTACAAATCTCAACGCCAAGAAATTACCAAATATACCCCAGAAGTCTGTAAGATATGGTTGCACAATATGCGGACAGCAATTTGAACGCAAAGGAGCCAAAGGCGACTGGAAACGACACGAGCAGACAAAGTGCGAACAACAAAAAATATGGTACTGCATGCCTCAAGAGCCAACCATCAAGGTACTTAATGTTTGGTACTGCATGTTATGCAATTATGCCGAGAGTAATCGCGATGGGATGATTCACCATCTGATCAACCAACATCGGGTTCAAAATTGTTGGGGCAAACCTCTTTCTAAAAGGAGTCATCCTAGGAAAGATAAATTGAGAGATCACTTGAAGAGAAATCATGGTTTGGCCGAAGGATCGACTGGATGGGAGGATTGGCATCAAGATTTACCTGAAAAGAAGGCTTGGGGGTGTGGATTTTGTGGCGGTTGCTTTTTTACCTGGGATGGTAAGTCATCTAATCATCTTCATACCTATCTTACCTTTCTTTACTTTTCCGCGCGGTCATCCATAGCTTCCTCGATATCCCAACGCCCATAATGAAACTAACTAACACACAACAAACAGCCCGACTCGACCACATAGCCGAGCACTACGAAAAACAAGGCCTCTCCACTTCCCAATGGTCCTTAACCAACGTCATCAAAGGGCTCCTCAAACAACCCCTCGAATGGGACATCCTCAGCGCGTGGAAACATCTCGTGGGAAATAATGATCGCTCCTACACATGGAACGACGACGTCGCCATCTTACTCCAGCGTAAATTGGAGTATCGAGATGGGACGCCACAGTGTCTCGCGGAGGAATCGAGAAGATTGGCAAGGAGATCTTCTTCTTCTTCTTCTTCTCATCATAATCATATCGTGCCGCAAATGTGGCCGCTCTCGCATTCGGAATCGAGGGCTGTAAGGAGAGCAAGAGATCTTTTGGCTGGATCGTTAAGGGGTTCGACGGGGAAATCTTCCGTGAGTAGATTTGGTGATGGCGATGGTGATGGAGACGGAGATGGGGATGGGGATGGGGGGAATGGAGATAGTAGGAATTTCCCCGGAACCTCTTTATCTTTAATGGCTGATACTAAGCATATCGATACCGATACCGATACCGATACACATGCGGATACGGGGGTAATATTTGAAGTCCAAGGGAGGAATTTTAATGGGTTTATTTAATAAATTAATGGGGGTATTAAATTTGGGTGCGGGGTCAATATTAAAGACGTTAGATGTAAGATGGAAAAGGTAAACGAAGGTACCTAGAAAGGTAATAGTTTGTTTGTGAGAGCTGGTTTTCCACATAACATACTACGGTTAATATGGATATGGATATGGATATGGATATGGATATGGATGGGGGATAATGATAATGATGTTGATGTCACGGCGGTGATGTGACATAATATAATATAATACGATAGCGGACTTGATGTGATGGATCCAAATAATCCCAGCAAACAGGACTGTTCATATAGAGATTACTTTTGTTTGGAGGAATCATATATATTTATCTAGGTGCCTCTAGATAGATAGATAGATAGATAGATAGCAATATATATATACATATAACATTGCCGAATTAGGAATGAATCTCAAAGGCCGAAAGAACTGAAGGGGATAGAGAACTTGAGATGAGACGGCCTATCTCTTCTATCTATACAATATAAACAGAACAGAACAACACCCTCCCACTAACAAATCCTCGAGAGGACTACATACTACACTAAGCGTGAGCGGAAGTCTCTGAAATTGTTTTCTTTTCCTTTTTTAATGGAACTTCTATCGACCGATGAGATTATATTCAACCGATCGATGACTCGGAAGAACTGGAGTACACTACAGTAACTCATTCACTCACTCGCTCAGTGAAGTGATGTGATAATCCAAATCATGCAGATGAGATGAGATATGTATATATAAACCTTGATTTTATCGGACAAGTCTTTATCTTGCTTTTTGGGTGGGTGGTATTGAGTGGGTGGTTGAGTGAGGCTATCCCCCTCTCCCCCTTATTTTGATGGGGTATTTTGTTTTCTTTGTTGAATCTTCCAAGTTGATATTATTGTGCTTGATTTTGATTTTGGTTTTGTTTATGCTGTTATTTTGTTGTTTTGTTATTTTGGGCGGGAGGTGGAGGTGGAAACTTGGAGAGACGGAGATGAAATCTGAAATATGAAATTTCGGTGGTGGTGGTGGATCGGATCAAATTGATGGCGAAAATATGCTATGTCTAGAGTATATCATAAACTTCAAGTCAAAAGATCCTTCCTGGGGAAAAGACGGAAGACTTATAAATGCAGATTAATTATGATATAATACATAGATCCATCCCAGCATTTCGAATATGTTGGTAAGCTGCACACCTGATTGAACGCGCGCGCGCGTTTATAGCTATTCTTGTGTAGAAGAGAGGAAATGAAATGAAGACAAAGTGCGATTTATATACTAGGTCGATGAGATGAATGTTTGGTATTTTTTGAGTTGGGATGGGTTAGAGTAGGGGATATTATTGTGGTGTATTTTGGGGGTGGAGATTGGAATGGGGGGTATGGAATAATACAATATATATCTACTTTGATGGAAGATTTTGGGGGGTATATAAATCTAACCTGCTTTTAAATTTTTGATCCTTTTATCAAATTAGTAGGGCGTACAGGATTATCACGCAAAAATTCAGGAAGATCTTCAAAGACTTAAGTATTAATTAATATGTTGCGAAGAAAATTTGGGAAATCTTGAAGGCGTGTGGTATAAACGGATAGTTTTATCGAAACTTGGAGACTATTTTGGTATTTTGTTGAGGTGTTTTTTGTTGTCGATTCGATGCGTTGCTATCGCTGTGAAGAATAAAAGAAGGGAAAAGATGGGATGAATAAAAATATAAGTAGCAAGAAGAATCGACGATGATGATTTAAGCATAATTATAACAAATCCAGTACGTGGATATTTGATAAGTAGTCAGGTAAATTTATTGCGGAGTACAATGTACCTGGGATACTTCGATGAGGCTTGGCTGAACCCTGGTGGATAATTGAATCCTAATTCTATACAGGACTTGGGTTAAGATACGGTACCTATATATAGTATAGTTGGTGGTAAAAGTGTAACCGGAGGACTAATCGAGGGGCGCTAACATGATTCATGCTATCTTATGGATGATGATGTTCAACCTTGAGATAGTCGGGATTGCCGCTTTCCCGCTTGAAAAGCCTCCCCTGAAGCTTGATGAAAGTGTTTGTTCTAAGAGATGATATACCTTCGGAACATGACGCTCATCTTTGAAGTATCTGTGGGATTTTCTAGAGCATGCAGGGTATCATACAATTCTAGATAAGACTTGGAGAAATTAGCACCACGATCTTTTAGCGCTCTGCTAGTATGCGTTTCAACATGCCCCAGTTTAAGGTTCTTCTCCTTGTTGAATAAATGCATCGGGACAGCCGCAGCTGCTTTTGGATTAATGATAGATAATCGGTGGCATAGCATTAATACATCTCTAGTCATAAGGATGCAACCATGCCAGAATTTGAACACGTCTGTATTTCTACTTTCAGTCGCCTGTTCGCTTGTTTCGAACAGGTGGAATTCAAGCATCTGAGCTGTGGGTATTCAGTTGCGAGCTTGTTCTTAGGTAGAGAGTAGTTCAGGTATTTCTCTAGTGATTAAGTACTTGAAACTCGGCCAATACCATGCACAGGATGATCTGGGGTGACTACCTTCTCTACCTCTAGCATAAAGTTCAATGATATACCAACCCGTGAACTAAGATTCCTTCTTCATATCTCTGTTCCCTTGTATTCTTCTTTACTCGTATCTTCTTCCTTGACATCTGAAGTATGGAGCCGTGAATCTACCAAGCATTTATATATAAATGATCTACTGATGAAATGAGGGAGAGCTTCTCATTTTTGTAAAACCGTAAGACAAAAAGGGTTAGAGCTTTATGTAGACTTATAACATAAGAATAAAGAATTAATAAGCCTAGTATCTATTTATACGATCTAGATTCTAAAAAGCTCAAGCTTCGTCTTCTAGGACTTTCTTTTATTTTTAAGTTACTAGTCTGTGGTACTTTCCTAGTTTGGTATGAAGGGTTTAAGCTAGTTACCGTAGTGGGATGAAATCGCCTGACACTTGGAAGTTTATATCCATGGCCACTTTCCACATTTCAGTCCAAGTATATAAATTGCACCCAAGAACCTTTATCTGATCTTAAATCCAGCAAGTCACGGAGCACAGATTCATGGGACAAGATAGAGAAATGCCAATCAATTGAATATAGATAAAGAACTGAGTAAAGCGAAAAAGTGAGTTCGGATTGATGTGCAGCCAGCTAAAGCTTGTTTTACTCGTCTCTCCCACTCTAAACGCGGGGGTTGGGTTCTGTGGTAGATGGTTACTATTGTTTTATTAGACTGCTGCTATTGGTAGGTATTCATTGTTGTCGCTTGTAAAAGGGGCTCTGGGCTAGGTACGCGCGGGTGGGGTTTAATTGCTATCAATCTATTTAATACGGTTGTTATATGTACATTTAGGTATTTATACGACTGTGGGTCACAATTAACGAATCGAATCGAATCGAAAAAAATCGGCTCTAGCCCGTACATCACCATCGAACCCCAATATGTCCAAGTATTCTTGCAACTATACTTGTGACTATTTGCATCTCAACGCTATTTTATAGATGGTATGAGATGTCTTTTTGGCGCTAATAGATAGAGACTACTACGGCTTTTTTTCTTTCCGGTTTGTGGGGAATTTACCGTTTTCTTGGTGTCATCGAAGTGGGTACCTTGAGGATCTGGGGCGATTGAGAGGTTGGGGGAATTACGATTGTTGGAATGGTATATAATGCTAAGCATAGTGGCTTGGCACAACCCTTTTTCTAACAACGATAGTATAAATTCGCATCTTGAATCTTTTGTTTCGTCTCAATTAACTCTCCCTATCGGATGACGTTAAACTCCATGAGGATTTCCACCGATATGTTTTCCTTCCTGAGAGCAGGCTGGTAGATACTTGATCTCTCTAACACGCCAACTTTTGTAGATTATATTTCTTATCGGAATCATCTACAGTAGTTTCATCTTTTTAACTTAACGCTGTCATTCTTAAATTTTCATCGCCTAATTTAGAGATAAAGTATTATTTGAGAGTAATCAGTAATAATGATATTAATTTACCTACCCCTCTTATTATTGCCATCTGTAGCTTTTGTATCTACTTTTTCGAATTGAATTACAAATATTACTTAGTTAAGACGGACCGTTCGACACCATCAGTTGATTGGTCACGTAGTAGTAAGACAGAATATTTCAACACTCTGTTCCGGCCTCATACCTACTTCTGTCACGCTCCTTTCTTCTTCCAATCCACTATTGGCTTTTGGGGATTATTTGTTAGACAAATGTGCTCTTATATAATACTAAATAGACGTAAAATTTGCCGAACTGTAAGAGAACTTTAGGGCTTGAAGCGCTGGAAATGGAATTCATTCACTAAGAGAAGTCACCTTAGGCATACTGGCCAGCCTTAACTTCATGCTCGTTCTATAAAAGGTTCGAGAGAAACATTGATTCCAAACTATATCATACTGCAGAATGAAATTCCATTGTATAGAGGGATCAGTTCTTGCGAATCTCTCCGAATCCAGAGATATTCAATTCTCCGTTCATTTGGAGATTCTTTGGTGTAGACTTGGGGAGGAACCTCGAATTTCGACCATTTATGTTATCAAAAGTTACGCATTTCATTATCATTGACTTACCGTCAATTCATATTATCATGGAACTCGGAAAACCACCAAAATTCAAGAAAATACTAAACGTCGGCGCTGCGGTTCGTATTTCTGATATCTGTATTGAATATCATAGCACACGTGCGTAGTGGTGCCATAAGTTGGAAGGCTTCCTCCTCGTCTAGCAGATGGCAAGTGACTGTTGCGTTGAATCAGACTTGCTACCATATGTGGAATGGTTTTTGTTTATACCCTCTAGAGCTGGATTTCCTGGTGTTTTTATAATCAAAAATGTACTAATGACTCGGAAAACGGATCTTAGCCCTGATGGCGTAAGAACTAGGACCACGCGGAGCTCGGAGGATGCGCCATATGCTAGTTTTCTCGTACTGAAGCATCTCTTCGATCTATTCACTTTCTATCGAATTTTCTCCACCTACGGAAGCGATTCAAAGAAGAAACTAGAGATAAAGACTCTTGGCTATATAAATATCTCTTGAGCCCCAGTAGATTTCAATGCATCTCGCGGCTAATGAAAACCTGATGGCTCCAAATGGCTCGGAGAATGGATGCGGATATATGGTGAGTTGAGGAGATTATGCTGGATATTGATTTTTGACTCTACATATTCTATTCAGGAGGGAGAGGCTCAAAAGACTTTTCTTGTGGTGCCCTTTTTTGTCGATTTTATTTCATTTAATCATTGTCTTTAAAGGTGGGAAAGTATCTCCATCACGACATTATATCAGAACTTCATCTAACCATAAACCTGCATTATTCTCGCCATTATCTTTAAATATATCTATCGCTATCATGATTAACATTCAAAGCAAATCCCATATACCCAAGATATCCGCGATTCGTACGGATAGACGGAGCTATGTATGCCCGTGCTATTCTTGGGGCTCGAGCTATCTTTGAATTTTCCTTGGAAAAGGTCTATCTATGGGTGACTCTTGTAGCTTTAGTTATATTATGGAAAACGTAAGTGCATTTATTTTCATACTTAATTAACGTGAATAGAACTAGTCATCTCGTCATTAAGTTAGCGCAGTGCAGAATGTGTAGATCTTCAGTGCCACAGCTGTATAAACTCATAGCCACACTCGGTAATTAATCGATCCCCCACATCATTTACCCGCCAGAGAGGGGTATATAAGGAGTAGATGGTAGTTAAACCAGCGAACCAGAATACACAAACAAAGATCTAACTGCCTTCATTATATGCGAAGGCAGTATTGGGCCATTCTAATATCATTTTTTTCTGGGCTAAATGAATGGATTTCTTTCGAGGTAAGGAACTGTTGGTTTCTATACCTAGGTATTCGTTATTGGGTTTGGGGTTGGTACCTAGGTATTGAATCGTGTTATCATCTAACCCAGACTACCGTGGGATTGAAACGATAATCACAGCAAACTATTAACAATGATAATATCTCACTCTATATCCAATCCTAGCAAGCACAGCATAGCATTCCAAAGACCAGTACTATCAACCACCTCATCACTAACCACAATGTTTAAAAGATCAGCCTTTTCAATTTTATTTGGGGTTTTATATATCTTGTATATTGTATAGAAGGTCGGGGGATGAGAATAGTTTTTATAGGTGACATTTCAAGTTACTTCAAGTTTCTTGATTGCGAGAGGATTTCCGAGGTTATATTATGGTTCCCTGATTCTAAATATTTGCTGGGGATTTATGGGACGTATATCTATGTACCTAGATCAACGTTGAGTTTTTTCTCGGTATCCAACGTAGGTCCGAGGACTTCGGGATATTTCGAGATAATATCTTTCTCCGCACTACGGTACTAACATATCGGGAATCTTGAATTGTTGCCAAAGTTTTTGATGGAGCGGTATTTTTCGTGATGTGATGTCTGGATACCACTTCTATGTAAATATCGATATTGGATTTATAGATGAAGTTGTATATAATCTCCGTAAGTACGTCGAGCCAAAAATAGGAGGGAGGGTTATGAAGACATGTTGGAAGGTTCGTTGAAATGTTGGATGGATTTTGAAGATGCAATGGACGATGAATGAGATGTGAGCACATTTTGTATTTCTAGAATACTGTATGGATGGCTCGTGCCAATGGTCTGTAGTCTGGATTCTGAAATGATTCTTTATAGACATATAAAACATAGGTAGCTAACAAATATAGCTTCTTGTGATTCACGACTGAGGGAATCTTTTGTGCTATAAAGCTCTTCCAGATAAATCTTCTTTTTCAACAAGTCTTGAACATGAATGATAGAATATCTTTGTCTGGCAACGCCAGAGTGGGTGATTTCCATTTCATTAAATCTCAGACCAGAAATACTATCAAATATTTCACCTGGCACTAATAGAAGAACCGAGAAAGTTCATGTTTCCTTGGTATTTTTCATGAAGTTTCTATAAAGATTCCAGAGGTTTTGTCTCTCGTAGCAAGAGCCTTCCATAACCTTCGTTCGGTTCTCAAATAATACTTCATTCAATGAAGTGATGCTGAAAGGGGGAACATTCAATTTTCTTATGAAATCAATCATCCCACCACTTAAAAAGTTCCCCAACATCCACATCAACCCACCCCCTCTCTCAAATCTTCCCCATCGCACCTCCCCATCCACCCACCATGTCCTCCACCACCGACGAAAACTCCGCCAACCAAAACCAACCAATAACCCTCCAAGTAGGCAGCGAAACCTTCACCAGCACCTTCGACACCCTGACCAGCAAATCCGAATTTTTCCAGAAACTGCTCTCGCCACCCTGGGCGCGTCCAGAACCCAACGGTTCCTATTTCCTCGACCGGGACCCCGTGCTCTTCCGACACATCCTCCAATATCTCCGCCGCAACCAATTTCCCATCTTCTACGACGACGTCAAGGGTCATGATCATGCTATGTACCTGGCACTTTTGCAAGACGCGGATTATTACCTCTTGAAGTCATTATCTGGATGGTTGAAAGAGAGGAAATATCTCCAGGTGGTGCGGACAAAATATAGTATTCGTGAAGGGGTACATGGAGGAGGAACTGGAAGTTTTCGAGCCGATGCAAAGGTGCTGATGATTCCAAAATGGTCGACGGTAAAAGAATATCGATGTCCTATGGGAAGTCACAATGGAAAACCCGACATGTGCCCGGATTCTTGCAAGGCTCTTAGAGAGGAACTGGGCGTTCAATGGAAGGATCGTCATGTTTTGGGAGGGGTCATGTTGATATTTGAAACGACTTTTCTGGATGATTTGTGTGTGGATAGATCGTAGATGGTTGGCTTGATGGATGGATAGATGAATGATGAATGTTCTTCCAAGGAGAAGAAAATGGAAATGGAAAATCCAGAGACGGTATGGGATACCTACGATAGCTATACTGCTACTTTTCTTTCTATTCTATCTCCCTCTCCCATACTGATTTCTCCCGCCCACATAACAGTTTCCTTTCCTTCCCTACAAAACATCTGAATTCTTCTCACTTAACCATCTTCAGAATCCTATTCTTAATTCTCAATTCTCACCCCCCCCCCCCCTACCTATCCATATATCTATCTATCCATCTATAATCCACCCCCACCCCTCTTCTACACCAACCACCTACACCAACCACCTACACCAACCACCTAACCCTCCCCTCTTCTACCCACGCCAGTCACCTATCTACTATACACCACTCTTTCAACCCAGCCATTAAAAAAATTTAACTACCTACCTACCCTAGATACCCTACCTAATCCCCACCCCCGGGGTTTAAATATATGTTGTACTAGGTATATACAAAAAGTAAGCAACAAACCATATAAAATTACATACCACAGAATACGGAATACGAAACTAATATAAAACAGTGAATATATACCTAACATTCACGTGTTCTCACAACTACAACAGTATGAACCAACCAACTAATGCCACGATGATGAAATGGAAGTGTGAACGAATCTTTCATTTTTCATCTTGACTCAAGATCTAATATTGAATACAGAAAATACAATGGTTTTGTTGAAAGGGGATGTTCATTGAAGATCTAAACTGGGATTGCTTATGCTTGAAACGAAGTGGAAGGGTTTCGGGACGGGAACAAAAACGATTTTTTTATTTTATTGTATTCGGATTATATGATTGTATATCTTAATATTATATTTTAAAAATATAATATATATAAGTTATATTATGAATATAATAAAATATTATAAAATAATATATATAAAATTTTAAAAAAATATTATTATAAAAACTTTATACAATAAATTTAATATAATTATATATTATATATTATTATAATAAACAAACCTATAAAATTTGAAACATATTTTTTTATTTTTAAAATATTTATAATAATTATATATTAATATTAAAAAAGAAATTATAAATAAAAAATAAAATTAAAATTAAAATATAATATATATTAATATATAATTATTATAAATATTTTAAAAATAAAAAAATACGTTTCAGGTTCTATAGGTTTGCCCACTATAATATAAGTAAGGTTCTAAACTAATACTACGCTAATCTAGTTTTTATGTGATCTGATAAATCCACCTCTGTTACTAATACTGACTGACTTTTAGAAGAGGTTGGTGGCGCAGAAGACCTTATAAACTATTAGCCTATTTACTAGTGTGAAGCTAGTGTGGAGCTAGTGTGGAGCTATTCTAGCTAGATAATTATTCAGCCAATTTTTCCGCATTAATATCCATCATCCATCCATCCATCCATTCTCAAATTCAAGTTCATTTATTGTTCATTATAATATCATATTCATAATATCATAATATCATATCATATTCATCATATCGAACCCTAACCTAACCTAACCTAAAACAAATCCTCCCTCCATCTCATCCCATCCCATCATCATCATCAAATCTTCACCCCCTTCCCCATCCCCATCCCCATGTAGCCCTTCAATCAAATCCAATCCACTCCAATCCCTCCCACCCATCCACCCATTCAAAAAACCCAAATATTCTTGTAAAAGTACCTTAATTATTATTTCATCTTCGTTCATTTATTTCCTAATTTGTTTCTTTCTGTAATCCATCCATCCATCCATCCATCATGTTATTGTTATTGCAACCAGGACCTGGGTATTCTAATTCATCCATTTTGTTTCCTTTCATTTCCATTTTGCTCGCACGCTCGCACGCTCGCTTCCAAAAAAAAGTTAAAATTCAAATTTAACTTAAAAAGTTTCCGACTCGCCACTGTGATTGCTGGCGATTGTACCAAATGTGTCTAGATGAAATACGCCATTAGCATCCATATATCCAATCCATCCCACTGCATCCCCCTCTCACTTCTCTCCCCCCCTTCCGACCCCTACCAAAAGAAAATTCAAATCATTTCAAATCAACTCACTTCTATTAACATTCCTCCTAATAACGGTCTCATCCCTATTCAATTCCCCACCACCACTCTTACTAGCACTAGCAACACTCATACTTCTCGGACCCGTAGGTTTTCTCGTCGGAACACCCAATGCAGCACTCAATCTTCTCGTCGAAGCAGATTGAGGACTAGGATCTCCATTCACATTCACATTCTCATCTTGAACATGTTCATTACTCAACGGACTAGGTTTGGTAAGTTTATTCCGAATATTGAGAGGTTTCTCAGGAACGATTGGTTCCTTGGGAGGTCGAGCAGGTGCTTGACCAGAAGCCGAACGATCGGAATATCCACCATCGGAAATAGGTGAGAGTCTTCCTTCGGTATTGGTTGTGGCTTGACTATAACGATGGTTGGCATTAGGTGGTAAACGATTGATGCTAGTTGATGAACCCCAATTGATGGATGAAGGAGACATTGGTTGAGGTTGATCAAAATTTTGAGCTTGTGATTCGAGATGAGTTTGATAACGGTGTGTAGGACCTTGACGTGGTTGTGGATGTTGAAGATTCAAGGAATTTCGATGAGCTTTATACTTAGGATCTTCAACACCTGGTAAAACACCTGGCAAAAGACTCAAAGGAATTTCTTCATTCATAAATTGTTGATGAAGTTGTTCTGAAGAGAAACCAGAATGTAATTTATCATCAGATCTTGCAAGTGATCTAACTGATCGGGGGGTAGCAGGTGATTCTACACGTGTAGGTTCAGCAAATTTATCAGTATTGAATTCCCGATCGTGATCTTGTTCGGTTTGATCTCGTTCGGTTTGATAAGTACCAAGTCCAGAATCTGATGTTGATGGAGGTGAGTTGTATTGTTCAGGTTCTTTACCACCACTCTTACGACCACTACTGCGGAATCCCTTAAAAACAGTTGAAGCAGTAGTCTCAGACCAACGTGATACTTTAGGGATCCAACCAGAAGAGCTACTTGATTTGTGCTTCTTAGTCTTTTCCGTCTCAGTTCGAGGAGTATTATCATTGCTTAACGATCCAGAAGCTTTATGATGTTGAGGTGGTGTATCCAATGGAAGAGATTCTCCACGATCACGTAAAGTCGTCTCGCGAGTTGGAGTGAGAACATCTGCATCGTTCTCAAATTGATTGTTGAAAACTTCTTCCTCATGTGGACTAAGTTCATCCTCATCCTCATCATCTTCAGGTACTGTACTAATTCGATGATCCGAAAATTTGCGTGCATCAAATCCTCGATTTGTACTGCGAGATTGAGAAATTGGAACGGAAATAGAAAGAGGACCAGATTGACTTCCGTGACTTGCAGTAGATGTACCAGCGTTACCTTCAGGTACGTAACCACGATCTTGTTCGGAACGTCCTTCAGGGAAATCATCAAAGTCCAAATTACCATTCTGAAGACCTTGAGCAACCTTGAGACCTTCAACATCACCAAGTAATTGAACAAGCATATCTTCAATCTTGCCAAGATCATTTGTACTTCTCTTGCTTAAACCTTTTAATGCTCTTCGGAAAACATTTCTTCGTTTTGTGGGAAGGTCTTCATATATCTCGGCTGATCTGACGGAACGAGGTGCACTTTGTGGTAGAGGTCGTGGTCCATTGATGACCTTTTGAACGGACTTTTCGGTGTTGCCTTGAACTTCGGTGATGATGACATCTTCAGTATCGGCAAGTAATCTCTTCATATCCTCGAAAGAATTTCTCATTTCAGCGGCGGCTCGAACAAGGGTGACGAGAATTTCGGTATCACGAGCGCTACGTTGAGCATCACGAACTGTGAGATGATCCATCAAAGCAACGATATCCTTCGATTGAATACGATCAATACCATTACCAGTCGAACTATCGTATAGTGGGGATCCCATTCCTTGTGACATGCCACTGAGATGTCGAGAGTGGTTGGAAGGATAGAATTGATCGCCATTCAAGGCATCTGCTGCACTACCCAATTCTTTATCCATGAAATCCACACCCTTTCCTTTGTTTAGACGTTGCTCTGGAGTTTGAGCACCAGCAGAGCGAGCGTTAGGAGCTGATGAGATATACCCTTCATCCTTAGGTAAACCATTTGGACTGCCAGCGTAAAGTTTCTCATTGTATGCGCGATTGGCATTTTGGAATCCAGCTTGATTCAAGAGTTCTCGATCGAGGCCGGTACCATTACCAATAGCAGCAATCGGACTTGTATCTTCATATGGGTTTGTGATGAGAGTATCACGCTTTCGATCTCCAGAAGTTCTTCTCCACTCATCATCATGATCTCCACTCGCTTCTCTGTTATGACCAGTCAAAGCTGCGGCAGCACCAGCACCAGTAGCGGCACCTAACAATGCAGCTTCAGCTTCATGAAGAGCAGAAGTAGATTCGGAGCTTTGTGTATGCTTTGTTTGTGGTGGGGTGCTTTGATTTGGCCAGTGATCACGAGTTCCTTGCTGTGTACCACCAATTGGTCCTTGGATAATAGATGGGTTCGTTGTAACTTCTGATGCATCATCTCCATAACCAATCTCTGGCATTGGATCATCCATATCTGGGAGACCACTTGCGGTCATCTTAGGTTGATCAGTCAATTGACTGACTTCACTGAGATTATCAATGCTGTGTCGAGGAGAAGAAATTCGCTGTCCATCCATTGTACGATCCTTGAAAGACTTTTGTAGTGGTGCTCCAGTATCTTCTTTACGTTCCTCGTACTTGAGGTTGTCTGCGTCATTGTTAGAGTTCATCCTCTCACGTGCCTTTGCCAAGAGTGCTGCAGCAGCGGCTCCTAACGCACCACCTCCAAGTTTCTCCTTGGTATGTGACTTTGGCATCTCAATCTTTCGTCCATTCTCATCAAGATCATACTCCTCTTCATAATTCTTAGGGCTCTGTGATTTCACCGGGCTATTGCCGCGACTTGTGAAGTTTCTCTCGGATTCATCGTCAAAGGAATCATATGAAGCTTTGCGGTTGATTTGGCTATTGCTTCCAGGGTAAGAATTAGTGCCGGTGAGTTCAGAAGCATTAACCAATGAAGCAACATGAGATTCAACTCCTATGGGTGTATTGACAAAACCAGGTTTTCCACCAACACCTTTAATATTCTGACCAGTTGAGAGATCTCGGGTATCAAAGCTTTCATCGGTATAGTTGGTCAATCGTTTATTTTCAAGACTCAATTCAGAATCAAAACCACGATTTCGATCATTCTCTCGGTGTTGTTCATCCCAGTATTGTCCATCCCCATCTTGAGTAAGCTCCGAATCGGATAGTCCACCTGTTCGAACTTCTGAAAAGTCATGACGATTGTGACCATTATTGGATTCAAGTGACTTCATGGATTGATTATGTTGAGCGGTCTTCGCCAATGAAGAGTATGATCCCGTGCTCTGAGTTAATCTAGAGTCTCGTTGATTGTGAAGTGGTCCGTCTTCGTTCTCGGTGTATCCCGAGACACTTTGAATTGGACTCAAACCACGTCTCTCATGGCCATAAGGAACGTATCTGAGTGGAGGAGGTACTTCTTGGGTATTCTGGTAGTAAGGATGTTGTGGTTCGACATCAAGCAATTCCGAATCTTCATCATCGGGAATATCTTGTTGATGATGATGAAGTGCTGCCAAACCGGCACTAGTAGCGGCACCTGCCAAAACAGCATTAATTGTATTAGAGTGGCCCCCGTTATGTTCTTCTGATACCATCGAGTCATCGAGATCAGGATCGTAAAATTCTCGCGTAGGTACTTTTCTTCCATTCTCATCCAACTCGAATTCTTGACCACGTAGTTGTTGCTCACTATTTTGACTATGAAGACTAAGGTTTCCACGTGAAAAATTGGAGTGTTGAGTACCCAAGCCATGTTGTAGATTAGCCGGTGTTCGAGTTGACGTCCCAGAAGCTGGAGAGGTAACCTCTTTCCGAGCAACTAGCTCCTGAACAGGAGTCTGACGCTGTGAGCTAGCGGAATGAGGTCTCTCTGATTCGGCTGACAGAATTGACGTTCTAGTGATGTCGGATGGATTGATCGCGCTCATAAGTGGCATAGGCGGAGCTAAATCAAGACCACTTCTTTCCTCAGTAGGTGAGAGCTCTCCTCCTAAGCTGTTGCCACGGCTGTGATTCTTCCTCCTGCGTCGTCGCTCTTTCTTTTCGTCTGCTATAGATTCTTGTGATTGATGTTTCTGTAGAGCGGCTGCTGTCAAAGCACCAACTCCTGCACCCAACGCAGCCGTTTCGAGATCTCGACTCTTCTTCCTTTTCGCCTTTTCATCTTGTATAATGGTTTCTTCTGATTCGCCTCGGTCGAAACTTCTCGGTGAATCGGAATCCCTCACGCGGTCAACATTTTTATCCTTTCGACTCCTTGAGATAACTTCTCCATCGTTAAGAGTAACCTTGGGTCCTCCTGAAACGCTAGAGATACCACTTCCAACAGAACTTCGACGTTCTGTACGCTTACTTGATTCTCTCTTCAATGCTGATAATTCCGGTAAGATCAAACGACGGATGGCATCCTCGACAGTCTCCAGAAGCTTGGGATTATTGATGGATGAATTTTTGGAAGCTCCAGATCTCATGGAATACCTATCGGAATTGCGACTAACCTGTGAATCTAGAAGACCCGAATCCGCTCCGGACATTAAAGATTCTTCGGCTTGGCTTCGACTTGATCGTCTTCGTGGTTCCTTGACCCCTTCTGTAAGCTTATCACCACTCACACTTCGACTGCGACTTCTGCGTTGTTTTCGTCGATGTTCTGACCTATCACCCCGAACTTTTTCCACCGCCTTTTGTGCCACGATTCTTTCTCTGCTAAGACTCCGACTTCGCCGGCGCGACGGTGTTCTTAATGTCTCCGATGCAGCACCAGCAGCCAGGCCGGTAGTCGCTCCAGCAACCAAAGCTTCCCCTCTTGTCAGACTTCGACTACGTCTTCGTTCGGGAGATTTTGTATGTCCATCGAGGAAACTATCGGCAGGCAAAGATGATATCTCGGATGCATTGTACAAATTATTTTTCGATCCTAACTCGGTGGGTATCAGCGGGCTTCCATGTCTCATTATCTCAACCTCGATAGGTCGTCCACCACTCCTCGAGGTGACATTGGATTCTTCAGTTGTCGATCGAAAGGAGCTCATGCTGACTTCGTCCTCTGGCGCAAATGGTTTATTCTCCCTGTTGACATTCGACAATGAGATACGTTTGGTGTAGGATGGCCTTCGAGAACCTTTTCTGGACTCCGTAATCTGGATGTGGTCATGAGCTGACTTGCTTCGATTTTTCGATGATGGTGTAACTTTGACACGAACCGATGGCCTTCGACTTCTATCTTCCTTTCCACCTTCAAAATACTCGATCAACAATGAGGTTTGTGACTTATTGTTTGATAAATTACTATGACTCTCCTTATCGTGCTTCTTCTTCTTTCGAGTCGCTATGGTGACTGGAGCACCATCATCAGGGATCGTAAATGTACTCTTCTCCGTCACTCTCGAACCCAGCTCCGTATTCTCGTTCTCGTTCTCGTTCTCGATGTCACTGTCCGCAGTGCTTGTTTCGGTTGGCGCAGGTAGAGGGGGAGCTCTGGATTTCCTCGAATCGACTCCCATAATGATGACTCCTCACGATTCGAATAAACGAACGGGGGGACGCATCAGCGGTAGGTAAGATAATTCAAAGGTTTGTGTAATGTACAAATATGCCGGTAAGAAAATTGGCGAAGAGATGGATCATGGATTGAATTGAGTTTACAATTCCTCGAATGCTGGACCTCAGCCCCAAAGATGGAGATGCAGCGGAGGCTTTTTTTTCGATTTCCAATTGGAACCCGAATTACTTAAGAAGAAGTGAATCAAAATCAACAAAATCAAGAAATTCAAGAACCCAAGGAGCCCATAAACCAATAATAAACCTTCTGCGGGATATTTTCGAGCGGTAATAGGAGATTGATTGAGGTTTCGGACTCTCTCAAGCTCTATTACGGAGTACAGTATTATGGGGTGAGGATGCGTGAGATTGATCTTTTTCTTCGAAATAGGCTGGAGGGAAGTGGTGCGTTGGCGATTTTTTGTTTATGCAGGTTGATTGTTTTGGTTGACCCAATAAAAAGTTGGGTAACGGGTAACGGAGGGAGAAGGGAGGATTTCTATGAACCAATGAAAAGATGAAGCTGTCAAGGACCGTCAAGGACAGGATAATTGATGAATCCTATTCGTTTGTCGGTCGCCTTTAAATTGATTGATGGTGGATGAATGAATGAATGAAGATGAAGCTGAAGATGGGGTAAGGAGGGAGAGAGGGAGGGAGGGAGGTCGTGTAATAGGTAGGAAGGTATCTTGGGATCTTGGTATTTTGGTATTTTGGTATCTTGAGGTGACAACATAAGCCAGGTGCCAGGTAAACTTATATTCAATTGCGACCGAGTACCTAGGTAGATAGGTATTACTTTGAGGAGTGAAGTGAGAGTGAGAGTGAGGAGAGGAGTGAAATGAGTGACCTCGAGTGTGTGAGGTGAGGACTGTAATGAGTGAAGTGTGTGAGGTGACAATATTGTAAAAAGAATTACAAGTCTATATTATTATCATAAATATTATTACCAGGTTACCGCCTCCAAAAATTCTTTTTATCTCTTATCCATCTTACCCGCCTTGTAGGGATTACTATCTTTTGATAGCTGAAGAGCTTTGACATTTTGACATTTTGATATCTTGACATCTTGATTAATTACTAGGGACGGGTATTGATGGTTGATCTTACTTACTTGGCTACTTACGGATAGTCTATTAATAATAAGAAAGTCACTCTTCTTCCGAATTTATATAAATAAGTTCATTATATAATGCTTGAAGCTATTATATCTAGGAATATGGGTGGAATGATATATATATGTATGTATATATTGAAATGGATAAAAGAAGCCTGGATATTCATCATCATTTCTTTCCTTTCCTCTCTCCACCGTCCCACCAAATGACATCTCTCAATTCAACATAACTAAACTCAACCCAACCTATACATACATACATACAAACAAACGGACGAACAAACGGACGATACCATACCAAACCAAATCAAACAGTATCTATCTAGGTAGTAGGTAGGTAGGTACCATCACATCCATCCATCCCATCCATTCATTCATTGAATCACACCCTCCATTATATCCCATCACATCCCATCACACCCCATCCCATCCCATCCCATCCTAGATATCCCTCCCAACATTCCAATTCTAATTACAACCTACCTACAACCTACCTACAACCTTACCTACAACCTCCAGCTAACGGATAAACGCATACACCCATACATAAAACAAAGCCAACACACGACTTTCTCCTTCCCTCCCTCCTTCCCTCCAATCCCCTCCAATCCAAATCTCCCATCGAATCCAACATGTAAGAAACCGAAGAAGCTCCGTAGGTACTACAACCCGAGCTAATCTAATCTAACCTCTCCTCTCCAGTTTGTCTCTTTTCCTTTAGGTACCTAGGTACGGTACTATAAATGAATAGGTACGGATATAAATATGAATATAAGCCACTATACTAGTAGGTATCTATCATGCGCTACCCATCACGAAAATCCATCAAGGGAGGGAGGCAGGAAAGAAGACGAAGAGCAACAGCTAATACCTACCAATCAATCTCAATCTTGGAATAGCTAATACCTACCTGATACATACCTACATACATACATACAAACCACAAACGACACCCCAAATCTCACCTCATCTCGCCAATCTCTCTCATCGGACTCCGTACCTTACACAGTAGGTAGGTAAGGTAGGTAGTTACACTTCATCGCACAGTTCGTTACACAGTTACATACCTAGGTATCTATCATCAATCCATCCATACCCTTGAGTTCCTAGGTACTTTATAAACCATACCGTTCCATATCATCGTACAAATGAAACCAAAAAGAAGAAAAGAGTCGAGATCTATCGATTCATTCTTCTTCTAATCAATATAATATAGTATCATTTTCGTAGGCAATTGTGAATTCATGAAAGGTAAGTAATCTACCTAGGTAGGTATCTACCTACAAAACTTGTATTCCCAACCCTCGATTTTTTCTTTCTTTTGATATAGTCATTGATGGTATGGCATTGCAGATCATTACCTACCTATCTACCTACCTACAACCGCGCATCTTCAACTACTCTACCTTAGCTACCTATCTATTTTCCTTCATATCCCCCCAACACACATACACATACACATACACATCCCAAATAAGTACATACATATATAGGTACTAATAGAAAGACTCCCATCGGGAAAGACTCGGAAGGAAACCCGGGAAAAGAAAAGGAAGAAAAAGAATAAATAATTAATTATATCTTCCTATTTTTTATTATATAAGTCTAATTTAGAAAGTTTAATCAATTACTAGTTCAATCTATTTACTAGTCCAACCTATTTAAAAGTCCAACCCATCTACCACTCCAACCGATCCACCACCAAGTCCAACCTATTTACTAGTCCAACCTATTTATTAGTTCAATCTATTTTCAACCTATTTACTAGTCCAACCTAGAAAGTCCAGCCTATTTACCATCTAATCCAACCTAAAAAGTCCAACCGATTTACCATCTAGTCCAATCTATTTACTATTCCAACCCATCTACTATTCCAACTCATCTACCATTCCAACCGATCCACCACCAAGTCCAACCTAAAAGTCCAACCTAAAAGTCCCACCCGTGGACCACATTGAAATCAACCTCAACTCCAATAGCTACATAGATTATGCATAAAGAAAAACAAAAGAGCTTAGAAGAAGATAGTGAAAAAGATAGTGAAAAAGATAGCACAGTACTGACTGGTTCCGAGGAAGCAAGAAAATGTGGCGGTTGGGATAATCAATTATGTGATAGATAGGTATGCTACGGCAAGCGTATATGGCTGCTGGATAGCTGGATAGCTGGCGGGATATATATATATATATAGGTACCTAGTAGGTATAATCTAATCTATAGAATAGTTGAGAAAACAAGCCGAATAACAATAACGATGTTCTACAATACGATACTAGAGTATAGTATAATACAATCCGTCTTCACCACCATGGCGATACCTATAATAGCTAATAATTATCGAAACTCTGAAGTTGAACGATCAGTAGATTAGACAGACGGATTCCAGAGTATACCTTCCTCTACTTCGATGGATCTATCTAAGCAGAGTAGATAGATCACTGCCTACCTACCTAGCCCCTTATTTTAGACTTTTCCATCGTGTTGATTGGGTATGTAACCATGCCATTTTCTCCATTAAGCAAGCTGGTTTGCTTTGAGGACCTTGGTTGAATGAATTCCAATGGAAGGTTTCTCTTCATATCCATTTACTAGTTCCTAGTTCCTTGAATTTACTCTTAGTCTTGAGTTGACATACTGAGATATATGATAAAAATTGATGACGGCTAATATGATGGATGAAAAAAAGCTAAAGTAGGTAAACATGGCTCACGAAAAAAGAAACCCGTGATTCTCCGCCAATTCCAGCTCTCGAGATGAGATATAAATTTATGGTTCCGGGGATTCGGGAACAACAGAATAAGATTCCGGGGTAAATTTTAACTCTCTTCTCAATCGCATACCTTCGGGATCGACATAAACTCGCCTGTCGATGTTTTTGTTCTAGAGATGGAGATGGAATACACGAAGGATAATGAAGATTTCGTCGGAAGTTTGTCCGTTAATTCATTTCATCCGTTTCATCTATTCCCTTTAGCTTTAATCCTCGAATGGAAACTTCTACATACCCTTATAAATTGACTTCTACTCATAAAGAATCGTGTATCGCATTCTCCTGTTGTAGTCTTGACCTCAAGAAAGTACTTTGGTCGGGTATTTTCCCACACTCTCGAGTCCAAGTATCTTTTTTCAATTAAAAGTTCGGTCAGAATACCACCAGAGTCATCATAACTAAGATCTGCAGTCTCCCTTCCATTCTAGGCTACCATGTCTCTGTATGTTTCGTGAAGATTAACATGCTTACGGATCGTGCTCTTCCAGTTTTCTGGGTTTGGATAGCCTCGATCAAAGTCTGGTAGTGAAACTCGAAGTTGCTTCAGAAGCTCAAATACCTAATTTCATGTTAAAGTTGATTGGTAAAACGACAGATTCAAAACAAAAGTTGCATACGTAGAGTTCACCAGCGGCGCCAATCTGCTGATCGTGGGTCATTTGACCGTCACTCCTTTTTCCAAAAGGCATATCAATAGTACTTGACTCTTCAATATTTTCGCTCAGTGTCTCACTTAATTCGTGCATATCAAAAGTCCAACGTTCCTTTGGTGGAAAGTTGCCCGCTTTTCTTCTTGCTCCATCAATCACCTGTTCAAATAGCTTCGCATATGCATCATCATCTTGACTGTAAGTAGGAAAAGTATCGGGGACTGGTACAGGCTCGGATAACGTTGGTACAAACGGAATCGTGCTTGGTCGAAAGGTATTTGCAAAAGTGGCTCGATCGACCGATGGTGAACGAGTTATAGATTGTCTGGAAAAATTCAGGAACATATTCGGTGAAGTTTGGCCTATTCTCGGCGCATGATCCTGTGAGACAGGAACATCTGTGGTTTGGGGACGTCATCCAAATACTCGGTCAATACGCATTTCTCTATCTTGGAAAACGTCAACAAATGCCACCTGAACAATTCCTGCATCTGTCAATACGTCTTAATAATTGGATCGCTACATTTCAAAATATCCCCGATGACAACCACAGCGCTAGGATCTAGATTTGAAAGTATCTCAACCTTATTGACATCATCACCGGGCTGTGTCATAACCTTCGAGAGTAGTTTGGAAAGTAATTCTCTGAGAAAACAAAGTTCCCGTTCTCTTTTGTTTTCTGGGACATAAATTCGAAGTTTATGGTTTAGCCGCATCGTTTTTGATCTGGCCTGAATAGTGATCCCAATTGGCTTTTAGGAACCCCAGAAATTGTTCCGGTCGAGATGCTGATATATATTTGACAATTGCAGATAGCTCTTTGGAGTTAGAGGTACTTGTGAGGTTTGGATAATGTAAGATATTGAAATACTTATGCAGCCACTCCTCCCATTTTAGGTGACCCGTAACATCGTCCTTGGGCACAGACACAAAATAAAGCCCGTTAAGAACGGGGAACAGGCCCTGGGTACCAATTTTTGTTAGCTCTTGCATCCCAAATTCGTCTCGCGAGGGAAAATAAATTTCCTTGTCTTGGGGAACTAGTCTTGATCTTTGATCGAACAACCGGACCGAGTTGTAGAAAGAATTGTTCGAATCTTCGGGATTCTTTTTATTATCAGAGCCTCCATGCTGATTATCTGTCGCGTATATATGCGTCCAATAGAGGAATCTTAAATGTGCGAGAGATTTCCCCAACGTCAAGGACAACACCCAGCTAGGACTGCCATATTTCTTCGCAATGCGCTTTCTTACAATTTCGCGACTTGCATCAACCACTCCAAGAGAAATGAACAACTTCTTTCTCCATTTATTGGCTCTGGTTATATAGGGGTCGACAATTCGAAAACCAAGGTCCTCTGGTACTTTTGGCCACCCTTTCTTATCATTTTCGAAAAAAATAATCTTCCCGGCTTCAATGGATGAATGCCCCCCGCCTTGAAGAGGAATGAGGTCCAAATTCATGAAGCGAGAAATGTATTTTCCGTCCAACGACTTTAAGATAAACTTTGAAATCCGGGTGTGCCAATCCACTGTGGAGCTTGGAGATTTAAATTTATCTGGAGTCCTTGGAATTCAGATCTTGTTTGACCCTGGCTACAACATTATCTAATGAGAGCGACTTCAAACCCAGCGATTCTAGGATCTTGACATCGCTCTCATCATATAGGTCGTCAAGATAGATTCCTTGGGGAGAGTCTTCAAGCAGAGGCTCTCCAACATTATCTCTAAATTCCGCTGGGATGATTTTGAGATCTCCAATGTGCCTTAAAGGTCCTTTCTTGCGAGAGCGGATGGTTGGAACCTGCTGTACATTATTTTGATCAAAGTTGACCATTGATGTCCCCATATATAGAGAGATTATCCCACTGGGGATTTCAATTATGTATGATTTGAAAGCCCTTGCATTTTATCATTGTAGAGAAGGCTTGATCAAGTTCAAGATTGATTCTGCTACCCGAGTAGAATAAGATTTATCTAATGGTACTTTAAATACCGGTACATAGGTAGTATCTCATCTTCTAGAAAGTTTTCATTGGAGAGTGATATTAATGTTGATGTCGACTTGAATGAATGAATGGTTTCTGGAGACAGAAAAGTGGGTGGTTTGGAAATTGAGATGGTGTACACGTGATACGACGAGACCCCTACCATGCGGATGAGACGGGACGCGTGCCATTTATTAATCCTGCCATCCATTACATTGAGCTGAACTGAGCTGAGTCAGCATATTCACATGTCAAACTTCACTCCAAACATCAACATTCACGCACCAACGTTTCTCCACCACTCTACCACTCCACCACTCCACACATTCACACACAAACCCCACGATTTCATTACACCTGTGGGCAACATTCTCCATTCCAAGACTTTCAATTCGTTATTAAACTTGAAGAAACCGGGATTATATAAGCCTCGGTCTTGTTTATGCTTTGAATTGATCAGATGCCCTCATTTGGAATTTCCCATAAGCCCGGCCATAAGCCAAGAGCTGCTTTGATCATGACTTGAAGACTTCGAATAACCTCATTTGTCACCAACAACTTCCCTTCCTTTCGATATTTGTCTTCTTGTTTAACAGGTGAAACTTTAATTCAGAATTACCTCAAATTCATATGCATATGCATTTTCCAAAGTTATTCATCGGACGCCTTTAATTTCCTATTCTCCTTTAAATTCCGTGAGACGAATTCCTTTCGAAGAGCGCGCACATGTTATTAACAATTCTTTGTTCTTACTTGACATCATCTCTTTTGTACATCGACATATAACTTTAATCAAGATGATAGGTATACTCTACTCCTCATATTATATCCCATACACCCATTGATGATGTTGGCAGATCATGTTCTAGGGCGACCTTCTGTACAGTTTCGCAAGATACAAGTTTTGGCTGTGGTTTCTTTCTGGTCATTTTATCTCTTCAGGTAATATTCCTACGCAACCCTATCATCATATCAATAACTAATATATCACTTGCAGAGGGAACAGAGATGGACCACCAAAAATCCGAAAACTATCCCGCACACTCTCGAAGTATCTCACACCATGGCAAACCCTTGTCATCACTCTCCTCTACCTCTACATTGCACGAAATCTAGGAAAACTAGTTGGACTCGAATGTCCAGAGCCTTTGGCAAATCTATACACGAGATCATACTTTCGAGCAACATGGGTTACGACAGCTTTGGATGCGGGGTTCTGGAGTGCTATGCGTATAAGACGGAAATGGATACGTGATTTGGCTGGAGTTGTATTCACTCTTTATTATCTGATTGCTGCTGAGCAAGCAGATGAAAAGGTACGAAAAGTTCGAGGGATGTTGACAGTGGATCATTTGAGGGTTAGTTGGAATAAAGGAACGACACCATACTTGGGATTTATGTCGAATTTATTAAGACCAAGATTCATGAGATACCCACCGAGGGCAATTCGAATACCAAGACCACCAAGTAGCGATTACAAAGAACCGGTCAATGGATGGTTGTTCTTCGATGGACCACTCTCGGCCTTGAAGAACCATACAAAAATTGTTTTGGATATACCTGGTGGAGGATTCGTAGCAATGGACCCAAGAACGAATGATGATAAATTATTTGCATGGGCAGGGAAGACTGGATTACCGGTTTTGAGTTTGGACTACAAGAAAGCTCCAGAATTTCCATACCCTTATGCATTGAACGAATGTTACGATGTCTATAGCACGATAATCGCCAGTCGAGGTCGCTGTTTAGGATTATCTGGAGATAAAGTTCCAAAAGTCGTCATCACCGGAGATAGTGCCGGTGGAAACCTGGCTGCTAGCACTACTTTGATGATCATCGAAACCGGAATAACAAATACTCGACAATATTTAGGTCACGGAGCACTTCCAATTCCTGATGGTCTGGTTCTCATTTATCCCGGGTTAGATATGAACATTGGGAATTGGATGAGTGAAGAACAAATGAGCTTGATTAAAGATAGGAAGTATAGGAAGACAAACAAAGGGGTTATTCAGAGAAAAAGTATGCAATATACTTTGACAGCGGGGACACCACATCAGAGTGAAGATGAGGATGAAAGCCCAATGAAGTTACCTTCACCACCACCAGATTCGGAAAAAGTTACTACTATAGAAGTCTCTCCACCAACACCATCCGGGATTTCTTTACCCTCTCCTCAATATAGCACCGCCGCCCCTACTCTCCTTTCTCCACCCTTAACCAGAACCCCCGGAAATATTCAACCAACCTCCCCATCAACATCTCACCATCCTGCTCCTCTTCGTACTCGGCTTGCCATGTCATCTATGATCTCATACTTCAACGACAGAATCCTCACTCCCGAAATGATGCGCGCCATGATTATTCTTTACATAGGTCCTCACAATCGTCCCGACTTTTCAACCGATTATCACCTATCACCGATTCTAGCACCTGATTCATTGTTAGCTCAATTCCCCAAAACATATTTCATTACAGGAGAACGAGATCCTCTAGTAGATGATACGGTTATTTTTGCCGGACGATTAAGGCGATGCCAAGGAGAGGATGCAGCGGAAGTCATGTTAATTCCGGGTATAAGTCATGGCTTCCTACAATTTGTAGGCATTTTCCCCGAAGGTTGGAAATATATTTTTCAATGCGGAAAATGGATGCAAGAAATCTTTCACGATTCCGAACAAAGAGAACTATCCAAAGCGAATGGCAAAGGAAAACACCACAGGAGAACAAGAACAGAGAGTTCGGGTGATGAAGACATGGGGCTCGAAATCAGGATGAGCCTTAATGGAAAAGGTAAAGGTCCTGGTGATATGAATGGGAATGGTGAGGTGAGGAGACGAAAGGAAAGATTTCTGAGGGAAGAGATTGGGAGGGGTAGCGGGGAAAGAGGAAGGACGAGGTTGAGAGGGGGGATCAAGAGACAGAAGAGTATGGTTAGTTTGGCTAGTGAGGATGATCTTTTGGGGAGGAGAATGTTGGGATTGGTGGGCGGATTGACTGGGAGGGGTGATGATGGTGGAGCTGATGATTAATGGGGCTGCTGATTGATGGATGGATGGATTGGGTTTTGTGTATCTTTTATTGGGGTGGGGGCTGGAATCGGAATATATGGATGGAACTTTTATAAATACAATCAATCGGCATACCCAGCTGGTATCAATACATTCCAGGTTGTCGGGACTCATGAATTGAAATCTTGGGCGTTTAAAAAAGAGTGTGAAGATCGATTTACATATATTCGAAGCTAAAGAGGAACTAAGAGTACAATGATGAATCACTTCAATCCATAATGGGAAATCTATCAGCAGGTAGGTACTATCTAGGCAGGTGACCTACCTATCTAGGTAGGTAGGTAATGATGGATGATGGATGATAGATAGATAGATAGATAGATAGATAGATCGGATGGGTTCGCCCTCAGATATCGATATCGATACCCGACCTGAGGGGATCTATCTATTTATCTCGGCTATCTTTTGATCTTGGAGATATTAGTCTGTGTGTGGAAATGTGGGCGAGTGGGTGAGTGAGGCTAAGGGGAAGCTAAGCTAGGGGAAAACTAGGGGGAATATCGATGTGAGAGGGGAGACGGGATCGGATGGCTCCGGAAACTAAATTGATTTTTATTGAGGAATGGAATGGTATGGGGGAGGAGAGGTAGGAGATGGGAGTTGAGATTTAAGCGTGGGAGAAAATATAAAGTTTAAGCAGGTATGTAATACCTATGTAGATGAGATAAATGCTACTGTAGCAATCCTCGCAATCCTCGCAATACTTCTGGTTGTCTGATAATTTGGGCGAGGTACTATATTTCTCTCCTCTCCTTTGCGTCAATTATTTTTCGTAATTACTTTTTACTTCCCTTTCCAATCTCAATCATTATTTCCTTTGTGTCTCCTGGCCCGAGTCTAAGCTTATTTCCCTTACCTATCTTTTTCTTTTTTTTTCTTTCCTGTCACAAGTTGGGGTAGTAACGTAGCGTAGCGTAGCGTAGCGCAACGTAGCATAGCTTAGCATAGCTTAGCTAGCGTGGTGAAAAAAATGAGCGCTAGCATTAGCCGACGATTCGTCCCGAGCTTGGGGTCCTCGCTAGTGGATAGGGGGTGGGGTAGTGTTGATTTGATTTGATCAACATTTCTTCGAGGTGAGTTATGAGTTGGATTTGGATTTGGATTTGGATATGGATACCTAGGATTATCATTTTTCGATAGAGTCATTTTATGTCATTTCGTTTATTGATCTTGGGTATGTATGTAATCGCTTTTTACGTTTTAGATGGGTGGATGGGGAGATGGAGATGGATGGATAGGTTATTTTCCGGGTGTTAGATTGGATCAAGTGATCGGCTGGCGAAAAATTTGTCGGTCGATTTAGATGGTGCACAGTGCACTAGTCGGATTTTGTTAGATAGATTTCATGCAATATGATATTGGATATTTAATCTTTTCTTTACGTTTTAGATGGGTCGATGGATGGATAGGTGATTTTCCGGGTATTAGATTGGATCAAGTGATCAGCTGTCGAAAGATTTGTTGGTCGATCTAGATAGTGCACTAGTTGGTAGTTACGTGTATAAGTTGTTGGGTGGGGGTATTATATTAATTTTGTACTGTACGTATAAAAGCTTGAGATGATATCTGGGCTTTGATGTTGATGTTGATGTTAGATATTTAAAATAGCGTTAGAACTTAGGAGATGTAGTGTGAGTGTCAGTGTCAGTGTCAGTGTCAGTATCAGTATCAGTACTATGATCTCTTGGAATCCGATACGTTCCGATACCTGTCAGGTGGTGGAATCAGTTGACATGATGAAGTGTGTGGTTCATATCTATCTAGGAGTCTATACAAACGGATCGGAGTAGAAGATCGTATGTACTCGAGACCTGGAATCGCGGCCAAGGAAGTCCTATACGTGTTTCTGACACATTTTATGCTGGCTAGGTACGTAGAGATTCAAAATATCCGGATATTGAGGGTGGTCACCTGAGATTTGATGATCTTGTGGTACTCTTACCCAGGGCTAGAAATTGCTTGGTAGGTATTTTAAGATGGCTAGTTGACATCAAAGCCTAGAAGAAAGTAAATCCCATATTAAATCGCAGTAAATTCAACGGCTCATGCCTCAAGATCTGATACTACAGGTTACGAATCGCCGGAACTATCAAATTTCATTATCTCATGATGGAATGATTATCTAGTCATGCACGTAAATGAGTCGATAGATCTACCCTCTCTTCAATCACACTAGTAATTACCTCGTCGCGATTCTCTCCGAACTGGAGGTCTGATCTAATTTTGACTTATAACGCTATTTTAGTTGCACATTTAGCTTGATGGATTGTGTATATAAGGTCGTTACAATTCCCCGAGAGAGGACTTTTTTTCTTCATCTCTTTTGTCTTTTGCCCTTTTCCCTCCTGCCCTTTACCCTCCTGTCCTTTTCATTTGTCCTTTTCATTTGTCATTTTTGTCCTTTTCCCTCCTATCCTTTTTGCCCTTTTCCCTCCTGTCCTTTTCATTTGTCCCTTTCATTTGTCATTTTTGCCCCTTTCCCTCCTGCCCTTTTCCCTCCTGCCTTTTTCCCTCCTGCCCTTTTCCCTCCTGTCCTTTTTGCCCTTTTCCCTCCTGTCCTTTTTGCCCTTTTCCCTCCTGTCCTTTTCCCTCTTGCCCTTCTGCCTTTTCGTGACCTGTGCCCTTTCCCCCCTTTCCTTTTCATTTGTCCTTTTCATTTGTCCTTTTTACCCTTTCCCTTCCTGGCCTTTCCCCTTCCTACCCTCCGGACTTTTTGTGACCTGTGACCTTTTGCCCCTTTTCCTTTTTACCCCCTCCTCTCCTGCCCTCCTCCCTTTCGTGACCTTTTTCCTTTTTCCTTTTCCCTTTTCCCTTCCTGCCTTCCTCTATTTGGTGACCTTTTTCCTTTTTCTCCTTTGTCTTCCTGCCTTTTTGTAACCTTCCTGCCCTTTTGCCCTTCCCTTTTTCCTTTTTTCTCCTTTCTGTCTTTTTCCTTTTTGTCTTTCTCCTTTCTGTCTTTCTACTTTTTATCTTTCTCCTTTCTATCTTTTTCCTTTCTGTCTTTCAGCTTTTTTGTGACCTTCCTGCCTTTTGCCCTTCCCTCTTTCCTTTTCTGTCTTTCTGCTTTTTTTATGACCTCCTGTGACCTTTTTGCCCTTCTGCCATCCTGCCATCCTGCCCTTCTGTCTTTCCTTCTGTCTTTCCTTCTGTCTTTCCTTCTGTCTTTCCTTCTGTCTTTCCTTCTGTCTTTCCTTCTGTCTTTCCTTCTGTCTTTCCTTCTGTCTTTCCTTCTGTCTTTCCTTCTGTCTTTCCTTCTATCTTTCCCTCTCTCTTTCTTTTTTTATAACCTTTGGTGACCATTTGCCCCTTTCCCCTCCTGTTCTTTTGTGACCTTCTATGACTTTTTGTCTTCCTGCCATTTTGCCCTATGCCTCTTTTCCCTCTACCCTCCTGCACTTTTGCCCTTCTCTCTTTCCTTCTTTCTGTTTTTTTTGCATTTGTGACCTTCGGTGACCATCTGCCCCTCTCCCCTCCTGATGCCCTTTGCCCTTTGCCCTTTGCATTTCTCTTTTTTTTTTCTTTTTCTCTTTTTTTTTTCCTGTTTTCCTGTTTTTTTATTGTTTCCCCCTTACCCTCCTACCCTTTTCATAACCCCCTTTCCCTTTGCCCCTTCTACTCTCCTGCTCTTTTGTGACCTTATATTCTTTTGCCCTTCTGTCTTTCTGCATTTTCGTGCCCTACTGTGATCTTTTCTTTTACCCTCCTGCCCTCCCGCCATCCTGCCCTTCTGTCTTTCTGCTTTTTTTGCCCCTTTGCCCTTTCACCCTTTTGTGATCCTCCTGTTCTTCTGCCCTTTTGCGATTTTCCACCTGTTTGTGAATTTTACTTTGCTGCACCCTTTGCCCCTTCTCCCCTATCCTCTTCCGCCCTATCCTCACTTCCTTTCCTTCAACCTTTCCGATCCAGTGCTCATTTTCTTTCCTCCCATGAGCCCTTTTTTGATCATGCTCTGCTTTTTTCTCTATCTTGTGATTTCTTTTGGTTGCACTATTCCTTCTCTTTTTAAATGATGTTTTTTTGATCAAGCGATCTTTTTTTTTATCTTTCTAGTTCCTCTCATTTCTTTCTTCCCTCACCTGAATATTGAAATTCAATACTCAGTAGCATCTTTGTTTTGATCTTGATCCAGCGATCTTTTTTGATTTTTATTTCTCCATCTGTTGGTATCAACCTGGTGATGGTTCAAAGTGTAAGTACTTTATGCTATGTATGGGTATGATTATTCTTGATTCCGATAATACTAAGGTATGCTAAGGTAAATCTCTTATTCTCTTATATATAGAGGATGTTGAAGTGCTAGTCCGTACGCTAGTCAGTTTGTACGGCCCCTATATGTACGATCGCATGATTGTACCGATACTATCCTTTCTTTCCACCTTTCTAACTCCTTTGCCTTGTGCGTTTTCTACTTCTCTATTTAGGTATGTATATATCTACTTCTACTTCATGTCCCTCATCACATCACATCTTCAAGTTCATGAATGAAACAACTAAGCAGAGTGGCTTAGTACAACCATTTTTACAACAAAATGACATGAGATGGAAAAGTCTTTGTTCGTAATTGAATTATTTTACTCATTATTTTTTAGCCCCTCATTTCCTTCCCTTCCCTTCCCTTTGCTTTTCCTTCATTCCCTTTCATTAAAACTCGTGGCTTGTTGTCCTTACGTATCTATGTATGTATGTTACAATTCCCTTTTGTTTGTTCAGTTATCCTCAAATATGTAACACGGTTACAAGTACAGTATGTTCCGCTTGAACTTGCACTTGCACTTCTCGCTTTTTGAATGTCAATGTCAATATCAATTTATCCAGGCGAGTAACTCGCTCGCCATTTTTCTGTTTTTTTTTTTGAAAAGATTCGCTCTTCGAAACTCCAGTTAAGCATTCGACTCCCCACCTATCAGACTCTTCCCACTTATCGCTTTTGCCGTACTCGCCGTACTCCCTCTTCTGTCCCCCGCACTTGTAAAAACATCTCGAGATGCCCGCTCCGCAACTACGACTTTCGCAGCCAACGCATCACGAATCTCCTTCTCATCTCTATGTCTCCACATTCGCACTCCGGAGTTACTCAATGGCCAAAGAACTTTATTTTCCTTCAATAATTCCTCGGCCGTATCGGCATTTACGCGCTCCGTTCTTCCGTACACGATTTCTTCCCACGTGGGTGCTTTGACCGATGTGAGAATGTCTAGTTCCCGTGCGAGTTCGGCGCAGTAGTGATCGAGTGGGAGATCATTAACGTCGTTTCCGAAGGGATTTTCTAACTCGTTTCCAATGGCCATGAGTCCTACAATAATATATGCAGCGGCAATGGTACCGGGGATCGTAACCCATCCGAGGGCATCGAAGAGTTGGAAGGGGAGAAGATAGACGTAGAGGTATACGATTTGGGAGATGAGGATGTTGTAGCCGACAGGGAGAGGAGTTTGAAGGACACGTTCTGCGGCGGCCGAACAATCAGTTAGATTGTTCATGGCCCCGAGGATTTGACTCAGGACGATGGACGAATCGAGGGTTCCATTCCGAATGGTTCCGTCAATGTACGCCGTTAGGTAGGTGAGGATTTCATTGGGGAGATTTCCAACCGGTTTGCTGGATCGCTTGATGGCTTTCCGAGGGTTACTCGCCGCGAAGGTTAATCCGAGATATTCTCCAGCGCGCTTCCATGGGGTTCTCTTCGTCTCTAGGAGAGCTTCGGGGGTAGTGGCCGATTGTGCATACGTATTGAGATGATGGGTAAGAGCCGAGATATCTGCATAATGAGCGTAAGGTTCGAAACGAAGTTTATGTTTGAGGGCCACGGCGTGGGTGAGGACGAGGTTGATCCCGGTTACTTTTGCCAGGAGATCTTCTTTCCCAATGTCGCCTTCACGTTCTCGAATGTTGACCCAGATGTATCGGCTTAGATTGCGGGATTGGACTGAGAGGGATGCCCATGCTTTACGACCATCGGAATAACTATTTTTTTTTGTTTAGCTTGGATTCTATGGTATGGTAGATCGTGCAAAAAGAACTGAACAGGTGAGACGGAGAGGAAAACGAACCGTTCGTAAGCAGTGGTACTCTTGAAACTCAAGGCCAAAGAAATGACGAAACCAAGAACAGTCAAAAGTAAAGTATTGACAGCCAATTTGGTTCCGGAATATTTTGAAATACATGTGATTAATGTAGACCAGCATGCAATCCAAAAAAGTGGTACTATCATTCGGGGAATAACCGATCCATGAAGTCGCATAAAATATGGAAGTTTTGAATGAGCATCGAGATCTCTTGGTCCGACCTAATATGAGAGGAATCGTTAGTCATTTTGTTTGATTGATCCATGGAGATTTCATTGCCGATTCTCATTCTTAAGAATTTCCTGAATGGATTGAATGATGGGAAGAGAGAAATTAGAAATGAGAAGAAGGGTAATCCTCCGTAATGTAAAACATACAAAATAATCATCAAGATTTAAATCATGTCTGTTTCCCTTATGACCATGACCATGACCATGACTACGGCTGAAACTACTTGGTGTCGTCGCTCCACTAGCGTGTACTTCCATTCCACCCTTTGACCTCATCGTGCTCTGTCGACTGGGTGTAGTTGTCTCAGGATTCGATTGAATGAATGCGAGACTGATGGGGGTACTATGAGGAAGAGTTGAAGATAATGGGTCATGACCACCATCAAAATCATCGCCCATGATGTCGGTTTTTGTGGGAATTGTTTGAGTCTTGTGGTTGGGGAAAACGAGAAGAAGAAGAGTCTAGAATGACTGGAGTGAGTAAAATGTATTTTGATGTGCGTGGATGTGGATATGTGTATAATTTATTGTGGAGTGCTAGTTGCTGTAGGTGAAAGTAAAAGGTCGGTCGAGATGTGTTTATACGTAGAACGGTGAACGGACTGGATGGATAATCTGGATCAATCTTCGTGTTCGAACTGGTATCGGTTTTTGAGTTGAGTTGATTTGGGTTGGGTTGGGTTATTTTGGAAAGGAATTGCAGAAAATGTTAGAAAAAGAGAGTCATTGATGTAGATTGTAATATCTTGTAAGGCTGATATGAGTGAGAGTGTCAAATAGTAAGTGGACTATTTTCTTCAAGTCCAAATGAATGAAGTATGTGGGTGCTAATTGAGAAATGATTTGCAAATGAATGAATGAGGAAGAGCAATAAAACTCTTTTGATGGCTCACTCTTAAGAGTTCTTACAATAGATTTGAAGGTTTATTACAATAACAAAAATTGTGAGATGGATTTAAAAAAAGAAATCTAGAATTTTTTGACTTGTGCAGTGATGCTTGCTTACCTACTTGGCCTACTTTGAACCCCTGAGAGATGTACCGGTATCTAACCTTAGTAGTCAGCTTACCTAAAGGCTTAAAGGCTTAACCCTGGGATTGTGGAGATATGATTGCTTCTCCTGCTTCTTGGAAATCGTGAGATCCTGGTGAATTCTTCGTGTATTCCTGTTTGAAAAGATGACGAAGATGAGATTTGAGAGCAAATGGGCGCCCAGGAATCCAGAATAGAATACGGTAATGAATAAGTGAATAGGATGGAGTTTAAAGTTTCATGAAAAACTTCCCCTGCTTTTGCCCAGCCTTTTTCATTTCCATGTTGTGTTACAGAGGGGAATTGAAGTTGTTATTTGATACAATCTGTATAATGTACACCTGCAGTTTGTACTCCGTGAGTATAATAGCCTAAATGATATTTCTTCATTGATAGGTTTATCCGAAACCCCCTTATCAACGCCACTTTTTTTATAATCTGCACTTTCGCACCCCCTTTTCAAGGATTAATTACGCCATGAATGGTGATTCGTGATTCGTGAACCGTCTCTCTCCCGCCTTTTTCTTTTCTAGGTTCCATTTGGGGAATTGGAATTGGGTTTTCTCCACAAGCCACGAGCTACAAGCTATGAACCAACCATAAACCAACCATAAAACTAACAAGGACGGAGTAGTACCAAGTGACCAACCACCCATTAAAACAAGAGTTCGTTCGTAAGAGGCTGGGTAGGTAATTAATTGTACTTGCGGGTCGGGCCACTCACTATTCTAATAAAATATTAAAATGTCCACGCAATATACTCCGGTAGTCTAACCTTGGCATGAGAAATTTACCCCTTTTTTATGCCAAGCTTAATTTTCCTCATTTTTTTCATTCGCTTTAAGCCTTGTGAATCGTTGTTTCGGGAATGCATGCACATGCACAATGAGGTATAAATAGTAAAAATACCATAAGGTATCTACAGTAAGGTAACCTGATCTTCATATATTTTTTGTTTCTCGAGATAAATGTAATGACGCTCCGCTGGCCCTCCGGGGGCCACTACCGTGGAGGCAGTCTTTTTTTTTGGAATCGATATATACGGGGTCTGGGGACTCACCCTCATGAATACCCGTATATGAATCTACGAAGATTTCATCCGCAATTTCTAACTTTCAGCTCTTTCTCCATCCATCCGTATGATAAATTTTCCATTATCTCATTATTGAAACCTTAAAATTTTGAAAGCCCGACAAAACCAAAGCCAAAACTAAAGTCATAAAAGAATGTCTCACGCTACTCACTCACTTAGAAGTTAGAACTTTAGAACGATCGATCGATCATTCCGGGGCCTGTAAAGGTGTTGATCTCAATCCAATCCAATCCAACCCTACGAGGCTACGTCCAAGAATCTTCGTATAATTCAATTCGTAACAGTGCATGTTTCATCTCGAACCACGGTATTTCCCTGTAACAGAGTTGCCGATCGGCACTTGATATATGTGATATATGATGTTCTGGATTCAATGGCAAGAGCTTCTTTCTAACTGTACCTACCAACCAACCTACCTACCTTTGTTCCAGAGGCTGTCTATCTATAAGGATGAAATAAAGAAATGTACAATACAATACACTATACCAAAAAAAAGACTAGAAATAATCTCCTTACCTACCTACCTACTCATATATTTCATACCCCTAATACCGGTACCGATATACCATTGTATGTATGTACTTGCAAGAAAGGATTACATAGGCCAAACATATCATATACCGGTACGGTACGGTACGCTGTCTGACACTCTGACACTCTGGGGCGAATGTAATGTTCGAGAATGAATGAAGATCAGCCAGCGATCTGATCTGATTTCATTGAATTAGGCACTGTAAAGCTGCAACAGGAATTCGGACATGAACCTTAGCCCCTGATCTTCGTGCTCCTAGTACCCCTAGCCCATTCGGAGTATTTTATCAATGGATGTCATTGCCAAGCCCAGCTTAACACTCTTGAATTTCACAAACCCCTCTAATTCCCTCGACTTCTGTAGTTGAATTCATCCAATCATCTATGGGAGGAAGATCTTAGGAACCTTCCCCGATCATTTTTGCGGATCTCGAACTACTTACCTAGATAGATTCTAAAAAGATTCTTTAATAATATCAATTTTTTGTCGCGGGGACCCTGGGTGGATTGAGATGGGATGGATTGAAATGGGATTTCTCCGTACTCTACCTGGTAGTGGGACTTTCCACACTAATTATCTAATCTCCCCCCATCCCCTCATCCCACCCCCTCTAATCTCATCTCATCCGATCAGATGAGAAACAAAAGATTTGCATGTATCCATGCATCTCCACCCGCACGGAGCGGAGGCTCAAGCGCCAAGACATTTCCGTCTCTGTTTGTTTGGGTGGGGAGATTTGTTTCATTTTTCTGGGGACAGGAAAGAGGGGGTGGAGGTGGAAGTGGACGTGGAGATGGAGGTCGAGGTGGATATAGGTATACCCGACCAGGTAATAATATCTCAGACATGTAATCTCCCGAGCTACCAAATTTTTGCCTATCTTGTGTCTGAGGTAGTTTTTGTAGCCTTGTAGGGAGGGTGGTTTAGGCTATTAAAGTTTTCTTTCTATCATTTCCCTTTAATTCCTACCCGTAGCGTAGTTCGCACATGTTGCTCATGAGAGAGGAAAAGTTTTTGTCTCGATGCTTAATTGTCATGGTGGTATTTGGGGAAATGTGTTTCCCCTGAATTCTTTGTATACCTATGCCTGTAATAAGTAAGTGGTCTAGTGCCCACTTACTTGGAAAGAAGAAGCTTCTGCAGTAAATCTAAGGAAAGGATCTTAGACGGGAATCTTACCTCAACTCATCTTATCTCATCTTACTTTGGGAGACAATGAAGAGAAGATTAATGAGGAGGGGAAAGTAATGGGGAAAGGAATAGTGGGAAGGTGGGAGAGTGGGTAAGGAAATGAATGAATGGGCCGTGGCAGAATTGGAGAGTTGGAGAGGGGAATGAAGTGAAGTTCAAATTAATAGATCCAAGTTGGGCGTCAAATCGAGGGGCATGCATGGTATGGTTAGTCCTCATATGCAGCCTACGAATTCTTGGCTGATCGATACCTACATTTGCATCACCGATTTGATTCTATGAGATGAGGTGAAGATAATAGTGACAAGTGAAAAGGTAAGGAATAACACTGTTGTATAATATGATAGCAGACTAGATTCTAGGAATACTGGAGGAAGACGTCTGTACCACGATACATGCATGCAGCATTATGGTATCTTTATTTTGCTCCCAAACTTGAAAGTCCTCACCGTATTATTTGTTTGTTTAGGACTCTATGGCGATATGCTAAATCTTGCTTTTCTGCATTTTGTTGTGGGGTTAATTTGGGAGTTGATTTGCGAGTTGAGAGTCTGGCTTCCTCGGTTGATATCTTACCAGTACCTAGTATCCAGAGGTGAATTCCCCTCCTTATAGGTGTAATTGGTGGATGGTTCTGGTACACAATGCTCATACAATACTTTTCAACTCACTTTGTTTGCAAGGTTTTTTTGGTTCACGATTGGATCATGTATTGCGTTTGAGAAATGTTTTGTTATTTAGAAATAGTTAAAAATCCGAACCTCTGTTATGCCCTGAATCAGATCATTCATTTGAAATCCACCACAGAGAAATTCATCATCATTGTATTTTCTTGCTCTCCGTCATGTAAGAAGTGAAGGCAATTTGCCATCGTGCCCTTCATGGAGAAAATTTCTGGCATCGTACCCGTGAACTCTTCCCCTATTTCTCCCTTCCGTACACCAGTTATAAAGCTGTACTATTAACGCCCTCTTCCCGCGTAAATATTGTCAAGCTAAATGTCTGATCGAAAAGTAACCTCCAATTGCTTTCTATCGACATTAACTTCCGCAATGCACATCATAAAACTGTCTACGCAACTTTCAACTGCATTTACCAGCCAGCCGGCAGTGTGGCGGACTATAATAACACTTTTGAGGTTCTTAAACATCAACAAGTCGTTGACAAAGCTCCTCATCCATCCAGGCCAACTCACCAAATAACTTTCTTCCGTGAAAAGTATTTCGACACAGCAAATACTATCCATGACTTTCATTGCTGGTGTATTGTATGAAGGGAACAGCGTGTTTAGGCAACGACCCAATTCCAGACGACGCGAGTACTGATAAAGCATAAAGTTATTGACAGGAACGACGCCGATATCTAAATCAGGATTAAAGTAGATGTCATTTGGAAGTAGTAGGTCGGTGCTATGAGCACCAAGTGGGTTGTTGGTAAGATCTTGATGAAGTCGAACATAGTATCTCAGAGTTTCGCCTCGACTTTCCTGATTGACAAATGCAACAGGAAGTGAGGCGATGGGGACACTTGAGCGTCTGCCTATGGATCCTTGAAAAAGATTGTGAGCATATATAAGTGGAACCCTGGATGGCATATGAATGCAAGCATGTTGAAGCTTCACACGTCGTGATCGAAATGATGTGCGCCAGATTCTGAGTCGAAGTTCAATCGGTAGCATAGGGAAGAGAGTAAACTCTGTTGCGGGAACCAGTTCTTCTGTTGTAGCTTATGCCTGCCTATTTCTTTTGCCCCTCCACCACACTTCCCACCTAAAGTTTCCCTTCAATCTGTATTTTTCTTCCACAAGATCTCTGGGTCTGGGTTTCCGGGGCGTAGCGGAGCCTTCTCTGACTTATCATATAAAGACTTCGCCTCCTCAAATTCATCTGCTTCGTTTGAACCCGAAACCAGAGTAATGCGTCTAAGGTTCGGGAATATCTGAACAAGCGTAAGGAAATTCCTACGAATCAGCCGAGGGAGCCGGTCGTCGCATTTATCTTTCAACTTGAACATGAACATCTCAACCTCAAGTACTTCCTTGACACATTTCACAATTTCCGGGTTGGAGTGTGGGAAAAAGCTGCTGAGATACCTGCGCAAACTCCCATGCGTCCAGAAACTTGCAAAGGGGATGGAAATGGAATCGACTTTCGGGTTAAAGTAGATCACATAGGGCAATAGCACATCCGTTCCACCATTCTTGAGACTTTCATCATCCCAGAATATTGTATAGATGAACGATCTAACATAATCTCTATAGTGTGGCTTGTAGAGTGTATAATAGTGCCTCAAAATCTCACCTCGACTCTCTCGATTTACAAAAGCTATCGGAAGTTGCTCATCGGGCCGAGTCCAGCGTGAAGATTTGCATGGTGTAGCTATAGAATCTCCGGAGATCTCTACCTGTGGAGGCCAGAAGAGCTTAACTATATCTAAATTTTGTTGCTGCATGCAATTCCGCCAAATCTTGAGTCGAAGTTCAATAGGTAGCATGGGAAAACGATAGAATGTTGTAGCCGGAACAGCTCCAGTGGGTGGAATCTTTGTAGATGTGTATGGACTAAGATGATCGTGTATGTCCTTTTGCAGCTCCGAGCTGGATGTTGTGGTTAAGTCATCACAGGGCTTAGGATAATTGAATGATCTAAGATAGAAAATATAAGTCAGCACCTACTCATACCATCTTCTGGGGGGTGTGGATGGCTCTTACATAGCTGTCACTGATGTAGGTTCAGTTTTCAATGCACTAGTTTGACCTTCATCCTCCAGGATTGTATGAGTGTTCTTTGGTTCCCTGAATGGCAAGTTAGATATGCACAAAATCATTTTTGAAGGATACAAAGCTGGAAGGCTAGTTGATCTTACATGGTATTTATGGTCTGTCTGTACTTTGAAGTCAATGATTTTTATTGCAGGAGAGGTGTTTTGTTGGTGTTGGTTCAAATTGCAAAGTACCCACTTTATGCTGTGTATGTGTATGATGGTTCTTGATCCCTGTAATGGTAATACTATTCTTAAAGGTAGATCTCTTATATAGAGGATGCTGTGGTACTAATTCGTACGCTAGTAGTTCTTACCGCCCGTACGTACGATCACATGATTGTACCGACAGTTGGTTTGTAGAAGGTTGTTATGAGAAAGAGGTAGATATAGGGAGATAAAAGCCAGAGAAACAATACTAGTGAGCTCTACATGCTCCATTCTAGTGAATTCATATCTTCGATTGTCTTGATGAATGCCCTATATCCACTAGCTAGCTTGATGATTAGTCATCCAGAGTCCTGATACAGAATCTCTGGATTCAATGGAACTTCCATGGCTCCTTAGTTACTATAATAGGTATGAACATACTTTCCCATATAATATAGACTGTCAAGAAATTAAATACGTTTTATAAACAAGCCTAGAAACCCACATGATGTTCTGGTTCAAGAAACTTCCAACCCATAGTGTGAATAAACTGATTCCCCCAGAAGGTTGAAATCACGCGGGCATGAGTTTAATTGAATATTGGATTTGATGACACAGCCAATTCGGTCTTAAAGTGAAGTGGTGGAAGTGGGAAGAAGGGACGGGAGAATGGGCAGGCAGGAAGGGTGGCAGGGTGAGAAGAAAGGAAGGCATTTTCTTTGAAGTTTTTTTCGAACCAAATCAGTTGTTCTAATGACTGATTCGGGTGGTGTTTGTAGCTTTAGAAGTTGGGGGTGAGCTGGGGGGAAAGGTGGGCAGGAACTCCTGAGTATGAGGGGAGGTGATAATGATAGGCCTACTCCTCAATCAATCACTGGATCACGTATTCAATTGATTCAATTATACTCACGCCCGGGTGACTTGACTTTCTGGGGGGCGTGAGTTCATCCTTTCCGTTCATCTTTTACCCACAAAGAAAGATCTCACCTCGGGTTCTCACTCTTCTCCAGATATAGTACTTGCAGAATGGATCATTTTTGGTACATAATGAAAGAAGCCTTGGGTCTTTACTTATTAGTCACATTGGATTCTGCAATATTTTACGAATTCTCAAGTGTAAAGTTTGGTAGTAAAATTCAGGTATCATGATAACCCTATCAATACTCTGAAAGCTGTTCCATAGACCCAATTCCTTTATTCTCCGATCATTGTCTACCTCTAGCTTCCTCTATTTGAGCACGTGTAACAACAGCTTCTTGAGCATGTTGTGGACGCATACGGTGTCTTCCTGCAATAATAGTCGCCCTGAGGAAATTGTGACCATCGAAATTCTCCTCAATAAACTTACGGATGTTCTCTCCAGGCATATTATACCAGCCAGGGAGCTGCACACCTTTTGGTACAAACTGCGCAATACAATCGTCTTCCCTTGAAGTAATCTTCGGCATCCGATATTTAGCATAGTCCCACTGGACCCATTCAGAACGCTTCTCAAGGGTAAAAACATCTTCCATCTGTGCAATCGTTTCAGTGTGGATCCATGGAGCTGTATTTCGAGGCAATACTAGAACAATCTGTTCAAGATTGGCGAATCTGAGTAAAGCCATGAAAGTTTCTGTCTCCCGATAGAGTAGATCGGCGATGCGAATCTCATGTTTCACAACATAAATTTCAAGGCATCGGATCTTGTCCATATAGCTCATCGCAACAGGATCATATGGTGGGAACAGTGTATCAAGATATTCAAGAGGATTTGAGAACCAAACTTTGGGGTAAAAGTAGCTGACGAGATAGACAGTATCGATATCTGGATTGAGATAGATAGTGTTGGGCAAGGAAGGGCCTGCAGTAAAAGGTCTCCAGAGATTTTGATGAAGTCGAATATAGTGGCGGAGTGTTTCGTTTCGACTCTCTCGGTTGATGAGTGCAGTAGTTGGAAGATTTTTATTACCTCCGGCTGCTTGACCGACGGGACAAGGCAAGTACCGATAGATTCGCACATCTCTATTATTGAAAGTGATTGGATTCTTGGTGGTTGAGCTTCTGACCATAACCTCTTCACGGAGATTCACTTTTCGTTGCTCGAAGGACTTGCGCCAGATCTTCAAACGTATTTCAAGCGGAAGCTTGCGAAATCCATGAAATGTCAAAGCGGGCACATATTTGAGTGTTGCAATTGAGAGAGCAAGATTTTGAATTGTTGTGATGGCCATTTCTCGAGAAAATTCATCTTGGAAGAGGAGCTGATCCGTATCTGCTGACTTGGGTGCCCTGATTGATAACGAGTTAGCAGAAATTCCCCAGAGCTTTGAGAGTCAGCCGTAGTGTTTAAATAGCTTACATGACTATACCAGCACTTAGCATATATGCATTGTACATAGCTGGTGGATTGATTTCGTGGGTAAGGCTCATGACTTGGCTGGTATTCTGGACGATCAACTGAGTTGAAGACCTTCAAGGCAAGAGATTAGCAAGAATAGTTTTAACAATTAAAGCAGAGAGATCTTACATTTCTCAGATTGTTCTTGCTGTAATGCAAGTATTCTTCGGAGAATAGAATGTTGGGATCAAGTTCCTGAAGGACTGATGTTGAACAGTTTGTCAATCATCTGTTGTGGAAGATGGAAGATGGAAGACCGAAGATTGAAGTTCAAAGATGGAAGGCCTACTTATATTCACCTAGGTAACCATTGTTGATAAAACCGGTCGGGGAACGGAATCTAAAGTTTACAATACACTAACCGAAGTTGGGTTCCTTGAAGTGAAGCGAATAGTTAGACAAGCTAGATAACAAAGAGGGCTCTATATAGATTTAGATATGAAGGAAGGCTTTCTAGAGACATATAAACAAGTTGATATCTCTCAAGACAATATGCATTTCCTATGTTAGAAGGCAGTCAACTCATCTTATATATCTGGCTAACCTGTTTCCTCTCTGCCATGAGATGTCACTAAATCAAATTCATGTTTGTAACTATCCATGTGTAGGTATTCAAAGACTAGGTAACTTAGAAAACTGTTTTCCATATCAAACTGGTTGTGCCAGAACAATTAACTATTAGGACAACCAAACCTTTTGCAAACATGTCCTAGGTTCTGCATCTGCCACTAACGTATTTCAACTGAGACATACCCCTATCATCAAGATCCCATCAAAAGACTTGTTTCCTAATAGTGCTCTAAACCTGTGAAAGTATATCTGCCACCCAGCAGTCTAACCAAGGCCCCCGGCTTCGTACATGTACCCTGCCGAAACCCCTGATACTTAGATGCTTCAATACAACTACCATCCAAATAGATATCCAACCGCCTGCTTGAGGTATTGACGATTATAATATACATACCAGACTAGCCATCCCAGAACTGGAATGATTCCATAAGCTCTTTCCCCAACCCTAGCCTGCTCTCGTTCGTTATTGTTCATGTAATATTCAATGCAACTATCACACTCAACCTTTAATTTCAGTAGAGGAACTCCATCGATATGATGCTTTATTCTAAATATTTTTTCGAACCTGAGCGGAGTCCACCATCTCCATGAATTCCATCCATGAGACCGGGGATCAAAAACCAGGGTGACTTTTTGAAGGCACTTGAATAGATAGAGGTCTTCGAAAGCGTAGTACAACATATTATGGGTACAATACAAATCTATCTCTCTGATATTATTGATGAGATTAGTGGATCCATGAACGTTCGGAAACATATCGAGTAAATATTCCGTCATCGAGGGATCGGAAAGGGCCGGCGTGGTGAGAAATACACTATCCATTTGTGGGTGCCAATAAATAATGTTGTAATCTGCACTAGAGGTGTTGGATTCTTCGACTAGATGAGAAGCCGGAAAGAAGGACTTCCGCAACTCAATTGTTGCTGATGAAGAAGCCAGAGGGAGTCTTTCGAGTGGTTGGAGAAGGCGACAATAGTATCTTAATGTTTCCTGGCGACTTTCATGGTTGACGAACGCGGTAGGTGGAAGACTGGATTTAGCCCTGCGGCAAGGTCGATCAATAAAACGTCCACCAGCTGCGGGATCTTGGACACCTTCACGAAGGTTGACTTTTCTGGGAGTGAAGCTGGAGCGCCATATCTTGAGTCGAATCTCAATAGGGAAGTCTTTGAAGTATGGGAACCCTTCTGCAATTTTGATCTGCGCTGCTTTGGGGGATTCGACCAAATTGCCCTCATGAGTAACCACAAAGACTCCGTTTTCGATTGTTATAGAGCCCGAGCCACGAGGTAGTAAGCCTATTAAGCCGTTTAACTCCCTATATTCAGATTAGACGGTGTCTAGCGCGTCAAAAGGTGATTGTGAAACTTACATAGCGATGAGTTAGAGAAATTTAAGAAGCAGTGGAGCCTTATTCTCAAATTTGTGGGATAGGAAAAGGGCAAGAAGAGTATGCAAGCAAGGGAGGGTGGAAACTCTGATTTGAGATGTATAGATCTGCGAGTAGTATTGCGATCTGGCTCCTGGCAAAGGAATCAACCGATGTAGGAAGAAGATGAAAACTATCTCTTAAGAGTATTTATTTTCCATTGCAAGTGGGTCAATTAAATCTCTCAAGTAATACTACCATCTGTTGGAATACCTATAGCTCTTGTAAAGCCAGTAAAACCACAATGGCTGTAGAAGAAGTCTTGAATTCACCACTAGGGAAGGGAGAGCTTCGAGATTCGGCAGGGCAGAAAGATCTAATCCGACACCGCCTTTTCCAATAAATAGATTCTTTATGGATTAACAGAAGACAAAATGTTTTAATTAATTACTTGCACTCACTAAAGGCCAGTACAGTCAGTACAGTCACTACGGTTATTACTGACTCCTTTATCCCGACTACTTTGTCTTGACTTTTTGGAGTATCATCTGAACACTACCATGAACACAAACAAACCACAAGACTTTGGACCACAAGACTCTGTAAGCCAAACTTCCTTATGTGGTCCTTAATCACTGTGCTGACAATTGTATTTTAAAAAGCCCTGCTACTATCCTTGGAAACATAATTTCAACAGTGGAATAAACAACGAACAATAAACAAGGGGTTTGAACCACAGCACAGTAATTATATCTGTTCCATGAGATCATAAGTTGTCATGCTGATAATTCTATCTTAAAAGGCTCCTCAATATATGACAGTGGACGAAGATTAAGCACTGTTGTGACACAGACTAGAAGAAAACTACACATGATGGAGCCAGTATTAGATGCTGAGGTGCAAGAAAGGCAATTGGAACAAGATATTGAGGCTTTCAAAGAGAATAAACTTATCCATTCAAATTCCCTAGTGGAGCTTTCAGCCAGTACTGTAACAAAGGAGAATCTGGCAATGGAATCACCACTTGATTTTCAACTTCAAAACACCCAGCTTCAAGACACTCGATCTAGACAACATAGCCCTCTTGAGCATGAGGTTGCAGATTTCGAAGATAATCATGTGGTCAATTTACAACTATTGGGAGAACTACCAGACCATGAAATGGAGTTATTCAATACCTCTCAAAGACCTGATGGAAGACTAGACGAATTTGCTTGGTTCAATCAACTTCCCACCGAAGTAAGATGTATGATTTGGCGTGCCTGTTTTCCACCCGGAAGACCAGTATACCTACAAAGAGGATATTTCGAATATGATGAAGACCTCGATCGATTCTATGTTCAAGCTGGATCAGCATACGTTGTACCGCAGAATGATTGCATTCCTCCTATCACGGCCTTTATCAATCACGAGTCCCGCCTCGAAACCGAAAAGTTTTATGGGATGCTTTTCCAACGAGTTTCAAATGGCTTCAACTACGTAAAGATGAGCAGAGTCGATAGAGACGCAGCCGAAGACCAAGGTCTGGCTACAAAATTGAGATGGAAGCAAAGCAGAATAGATGATAACCAGTATAATACGGCGAATATTGATCAACTTCTTCCTCTTCAAGAGGTTAATAAGAAGGAATCGTTCATGAAGCATCCCCAGCGAATTTGGTTCAATCCAGAGACTGACACAGCTGTCATGGACGTCAATGCTCTTTTCTATTGCAAGAACAGTGCGCTTTTCTTGGCAGATTTGTTTAGTAACGATCGACGTCGAGCATCCAGTATACGAGTTTTGGAGATCAGGGGCTTTGGGGGAGTAGATGATCTCGAGACGTTCGTGGAAAAGTATGGAAAGAACGTACTACTCTTCTTCCAGGATTTGATTGAATTGCGTTTTATTTGGCATCAGGTATGGTCAGAGGATGAGGATTTGTTGCACTGTGAAACGGAAGGACTAATTTTAATATATGCGATGAAAAAGGTAGTTGAACAAATGCAAGGGAGATACGCAAATTTCAAAGCCCCAGAAATGTCGGTCTTTCATAAGAAGGAACTAATTTGGGATAAAGATCATTACGATCCAATATTTGGGGCGCTATCTTGAAAACCAAAGCGAAGAACGCATAATGTAGTACCAGATATCGGAAATTTGTAAGAATAAAACACCTCCACCTTTCACGTTAGGTATTTTCGTATGATAGCAAGCGATGTTAAGAATTCTAGGCTTCTCGTGACTATATCGCAAACGCCTTGTCAGGTGTGAGATATTCAGACGTCTCATATAATTCAGAAATCGTGAGATATTGACCATTGAACATACGCAAGTGTAGTTTTGGTACCCGTCTCTGGGGTTTGTTGAACGAGATTCAAGCCACATCCCACGAGTTCGCCATCATTTTGGGTAGTTCCATCTTTGATGACTATACATACTTGCGGCATCAAGTATAGGAAAGACCTCGGAGTATCACAGTACCGCTCGCAGCATTGATCCTGACAATTAACATGAACACACATGATTTTGAGAGCTCGAAAGGTTTCTCCTCGGATCTTGAGCCCAGAAGCCTCCCCTTGCTTCGAAGAGCACATCTCTTGAGAGCCAAATTCCGAAGTCTTCGTGTAGCAGACAGTTCGGGGTGAATGAAACCTCGAGGATTGCCTATGGGTGGGAAAACGCGGATCATATACCATAGAAGCGGCTCGAAATAAGGAGGAAGCATGGGAAATATACGTGGAAATGACTATGATTTGTCGTGATACCAAATTTGGGAGCCGAGATCATGTGGATTTCAACTGCCAACGCCCGGCATTTAAGAGAACAAATGTAACAACTCTAATACCAGATGAGGGGGGGAGTTGGATAAGTGATATTATGCTAGTCTTTTAGAAGAGACAAATTGAACTTGAAGCTTCGCAAAATAGAAGCAAATTGGATGATGCCTAGGTATGTATGAACTGTGAGAACAGTCATGAACTAACAAGGCGGGCTAGGTAAGAATAAGGTTAACCTGGAGGGAGTTCTGCCCCTTTTCACCGCCGGAGCAAGACTCACCACCAACTAAATACCCTCCCCCCAAACTCTTTACCACCTAGGTGCATCGAGACAAACGTATCGAGACCAGCGACAGTTATAAAAGCCTTTTTCATAGCTTCTCAAATGTTTTGAAGTCATCTTTGATTAGGTATGAAAAGAATTGCTGCGTAAAATTCCTACACCTGTATCACCATCAATGTCGACACAGAGTTACGGAGTACACAAATGATTTTTCAAGCAGGATTGGAGCATGGCGCATCCGGTTCTATGGTCACAAGAATATGAAGAACGAAGTCTACTTGTTCGGAAGTCTATAAATTATCCAGAGACCAAGCCACATTATAGATTGCGAACTTTCAAGGTCTCCTGTTATTGTTTCATATATCAATCACGTGGTTTGTGAGAAAAGAATGAGCTCCGAATTTATGAGGTCTCTTTGGACATGTCATTGAGTCTAGAGGGAGTGGTTTTCATTCTTTGCCGCATACACAAGGAGCATAAGAATTTACCCCTTTTGCCAATACATTCAAAGCCTAGTCGCCTTGTCAAATTGGTCAGATGTTCTCATCCCTTGCAAACGCTATAATCCGCTGCCACGAAAGTACATTTTCCTTTACAGCACGTACCAAGAGGACCAGCGATGCTCACGCAAGTTTCACCTTCCGCCAAACACTGAATTGGAAGATTTTGTCAGCACAAATACTTCACATGTAGAACATATACCACATCCTAAAAAGAACGCCAGGAAATACAAACCTCGTTCTGTCGAATACAATGGGCAGCATCTGCAACGCCTGGTTCGCTTCCGCATATCAATCCATCACAACAAGTGCCAAGTGGCCCGGCGAATCCAGAGCAGAATGTACCCTCAGTGAGACAAGTTTGCTTCTTTCGAATGCAGTGGGCATCATCTGCAACGCCTGGCTCATTTTCGCATACCAACCCGTCACAACAAGTGCCGACCGGGCCGGCGAATCCAGAGCAGAATGTACCCTCAGTGAGACAAGTTTGCTTCTTTCGAATGCAGTGGGCATCATCTGCAACGCCTGGCGCATTTTCGCATACCAGTCCATGACAACAAGTGCCAACGGGGCCGGCGAATCCGGAGCAGAAGGTACCCTCGGTAAGACATTTCTATAGTTGACATATAAGATTTAGCAACTCAGCGTCACAGAAGGAGGGAGGGGGAGGGGGAAGAAATACGGTACATCCATCGTCTCGAGGAAGCGTCACGGCGGCAGCCGATGCTACGACGATTACGAGAATACTGAGTGGTTGACTGAGCTTCATTTTTGTTTTGAATTTTATGAATTTTGATTTAGGTCTGACGATGAGAGTGCTTATTGATGGAGAAGAACATGAAAATCTGGGAGAACTATCTCATTTATATCCTCGGAGCTTGTCTTTCAATGCCATCATCGGCGTAAGATTCTCATCAGCTGTTTATCAGCTGACCCAAGCTAACGTCTGCCAAGCGACTGCCAAGTAGAATTACGAGAATCCCTTACTTCCCAAAGTTATGTGGTATGGCGGGAACCACTTGGCAGGTAGTATGCATGCCCGTTTCGAGTTTGTAGTATGTGATGCTCCCCGAATGAAGTCGGCATATCCGGGGCAACAAAGCGGATATTGTGCAGAATGACAACAGGAGGTGATTCAGCTGAAGGTTATACATAATCATGATGATGATTGTAAACCATAGCCACGTTTCCAATTCCCCATTAAGGGATGAATAATAGCCTTGTCTTGCTAAAACAGAGACCAATCAGAGACACTGATTTATAATATGACTTTTTGGCTACTATTCGGAGGTCATCATTCTTTTGGTCAATACACATACTCCCTTGGAAAATAAGCCATCTCTGTACCAAGACTTACGTTTACCACTCACTCAACACTTCCTCCTTACTGGGAAACTGCCTTAGACATTCGTGTCAAGGGATTGCAATTTTCTTAGGCCATTAGGTCATAGTTTCAGAATTAACCACCATGTCATGGTCACTTGTTCAAACAATCTTCTTTTTGGGACAGATGAGCACCATCTGAGCACCATTCAACAAACCGAATAACGCAAGGAACACCTGATGGATCATTGGATTTGCAATCCATTCTTGAGCATGGGAAATCGCCACCATTAGGCCGGACTTATTCATCATATCCACTATCCACCTTGAAAATACTATGGGATACTTCCCTGGAAATTCAGATCTTTGCCTCAAAGATATTGGTGTCAATACATCCTTGGTAAAACCTCCTACATCAAATGGAATGACCTCCAAAATCACATATTCATGCTTTTGAAAAGGTCCAGCTGCATCTGATTTTGCTCGTGGGAAAGTTTCAATGCCCAAGCCATTCGCAATAGTGTTCTAAAATTGGATCAATATAGATGGAGATTGGTATGAACTGTTGTTGTTTGTCGGAATTCGTTTCTTAGCTGAGTACTGGACTTTTTGAATAGGTCTTATCAACATACCAGAATGATTGATAGCGTCATGATTATATTTATATACAGCAGTCATTCCTGTGCCTGGATATTTCAGCCTCCTGCAAGATAGATGCGTAGGGAAAACTGTCTCTGTGATTCCCCTTTGTCACGTGGGTGCATCACATGACCACGGGAAATACGGCACGAAGGTGCGGCACAGGAATACGATGGATACGAAGAGTGGGATTGCCACGTAAGACATCACTTTAACCGGCATGTCATGGGCGGAAGCATTCCGTCCCTCAGGCCATATGAATTTGTATATAAACTTGGACATTTTCCTTCTCAAAAGGACAGATTGGAAATCCAGAGTCCTTAGGAACCCTAAAAGATTATTAGTTGAATTGAATATCCTTCCAAGCCATTATACCCTTGTCACACCCTTGGTGCTGTCTCTGTTCTTGTTTGTTTACTTTCTGGAAATCCCAACTTAATCCCTTCTCACGATTTGGTTTCTGTTCACTTCGTCCATTTCATGAGCCTGAGTACATATCCAATAACTGGAATGTTCTCATCGTGATACACATTCAATGTGCCAAACTTGGCATGATCTTGCGGAAATTCAAGCCGGTTTTGCGAGTCCTCATTACTTTAGAATTAGTAATTATAATGCTACTTTCTGAATTCCGAGAAAACCCATCTGGCCATCTCTACAAGTGTTGGTCGGGGCTTTTCATATCTTTGACGCGCGGTACTGGATCAGGAATACAGGATGACCTTTTAATATCCTCCCAATATCCTCACAAATCCCGATGGGTGACATCAATGAAAAGCTGCAGGATGGTATCCAGATATCCCCAGCCGATGATACACAGAATTTGGTTCGAACATGTCTCTATCTGTTCCATTCCATTAATCTATTCCACGTCTCGTGGGCCATCAAGCGGATTCTGAACATAACCCGACCTCTCCCGTCCTTTAGCCTACTACGAAGACGGCCATGTTTTGTGGCTTATATTATTCGGTTTACTATATCCTACTGTATTTGAAGTTCAAACCTCCATTCTGTGCAATTCAAAATATCATGATATTTTGCGGCGTATATTTAATGCTACCATTTGCGGGGTTATTCGAGAAAAGCAGGCACAATATGTCAGCGAGCTCGATTAGAAATTCACGAGAGCCTCGAGACTCGCAATCAGATAGTGATGAACCACAACAAAAAAGAAGACATTTGGAGATGATAAAATTGGCACTTCTTCTCCTCCTCGTTTAGGCAAATCGGAAACTTGGCATGGAAACGGGAGCAGACATGATAGTGAGCTATTTCATCTCACGAGTCAGAGGAGAAGAATGCTAAGATGACACAGGATTCGAGCATCACGACATTGAAGGGGATTATAGCTATAGTATGTATTTGAGTATAAACTTTTCGTGATCACCGCAATTTCATTCCCCAATCTATATAACCTTAAATCATCGATGTATCCTGGTATCTACGCCGGTAATAAAATGCTCATCACGAGACTCGGCGAGCCTATTCTCTATATCATTCCACCAAATCAAATCAAATCAAATCATGCAAACTCCATAAAATGCACTCCAGTTTTGGCCATCCTAGCAGCAACAAAACAAGCAGCAGTTGCAAGAAGCATCGACCCACAAAAAGCGATGGTCGGAATATATCCCGAATGTGAGAGGATCTGCCCGGCAACCGGTGTCCCAATCAAGAGACCCAATCCACCCACCGCAAACGCCATACCCATTCTCGTGCCTACAACTCCCAGGTTTGGACTCAGTGAAACGATAACGGTGGGTGGAATCGAGACGAAACATCCGGTTGAAAATCCATAGATGATGGCAAAAACCACAAGCCCACCAACAGAATGAACACCAATCAAACCAAACGCAGAAATACTCGCCACAATTGTTCCCGGGATGATGATATTCAACGGACCAAATTTATCCGCAAAATAATTCGGGATAATGCGGCCAAAGATCGAGGCGGCATTAATGGTACTCAGCATATAGAACGCCGAGTTCGAAGACATGATACCTTCATCCATGGCATAGGATGAGATGTAATAGAAGGGGATATTGAGACCCAGGAACCCGAAAAATAACCCCAGCGTAAATAGTAAGTATGCCGGTTCTTGGAATGCGGATACATCGATTAGCGCCCGCTTTTGACGAGGCTTGATTCGTATCTTCATGATACTTATGGAAATGGAAAGAGTGGCCAGGAAGATAAATCCTAGGGCTCGGGTTGTCCACCCAAACCCGATTTTAGGTTCGAGGTTGTGGAAAATTATCGGGTATATCACACCACCTAAAGATTTTCGTTAGCTGCTGACAAATCGTCGCCATTTTGAACTTCATATCTCAAAATAGGCGTGATAACTTTGTGAAAGGAAATAAAGACCTACCAAGAGAACTCCCACTAGCAGCAATACCCATGGCGAAAGCTTTCCGCGTCGAGAAATAAGTCGACACAATGGCGACACTAGGCACAAAAAGACATCCCAAGCCAATTCCCATACAGACTGCTTGGGCAAGTATGACTTCCCAGTACGTTTTGGAGATGGATGTCATCATCATCCCTAAGACCACCAAGACTGTACCGGTGGATAAGAGGGGACGGAAGAGCCCGGCATCTATGAATTAATTAGTTGGGGTTTGATAATGGCAGGATGAGGGGAGGGGATAGGACGAGAGGGAGGAATTGAAAGGAAAAGAGAAATTACCGAAAAGAGGACCAGTGATCACACCCACGAGTAGAAGGAGAAATGCTTGGATAGAACCAATCCATGATATATTAGATGGGGTCTCGTGGGATAGCAAATCACTTTCGTAAAATGTTTGGAATGCACCAAACATATTTACTATGCCCCTGTTTTCATCTTCAGTTACTTATTTCACTTGCATCCGCTAGACATACCAAGAATTAAAGAACAAGAAAAAGCTCCCTAGCACTTGAAGCCAAGCAACAAGTCCACCATTCGGAATATCATCGTGGGGATTTGGAGTAACGTGAGGAATAACTTCAAACTCATCATATGTATCCAATGATCTCTCTTCTTTTGACTCGATAGATTTGGATTCCCCAGTCGGTGTATTTTGATCAAGATCGGTTGATATTTGATCAGTCGGAAGATCAGTTGGAAGATTAACGGGGCCCATATCCTCCGATTTTTCAGATTGATTTCCGAGGGTATGCACGGCTATTTGATGTATATATATCACCTCCGAAAATCGATTGCTTGCTTCAATTGAGTAGTGTAACCGTACTAAACTGTACCGGATATATCAAAGAAGTCACGAAATATACTTCTCTTATATTGAAGCTCTCGGAGAGACTTGCAAGAAACTTTGGAAATCGCAGCCTAGAGCGCGGATTGATAATCACTAAACCGCGGATATTGCGGTACGGTAGGATCTAATTTTTTTATATCCGTTAGGTTAGGTTAGATTAGGTAGCAAATAGATGTATATCATCATGATGATATGTAGGAATCCAGGAAGTTTTTATTTCCACCAATTAGATAACCTGACAAAAAGATATATACAATGTTACCATATGCAAGATTATAAAGCTGTGGGGAAAAGAAAGTATTGATAAGGTTAATACCGAAATTCATATCGGCAATTTAGTAAAATGACGAGATGAAGCAAACTTTGGCTAGATACTATTAAGTAGGTACAGTAGTACTATACATCTAACGGACCTGATATTGAAGTTTGAATTGAAGTGGAGGTTGAGAAGTTTGAACGGACAGAGATATCGGTGATTTATTTTGGGGGGCGAGCAATATCGCGATATAAGATCTCGGGGTTAGTCTTTGTAGTAATACGCAATAGCTACCTGCTAGGTATCTATTTCTCATCTCCTTTACTCTTTTACTCCAGTCCTTTTTTTTCTAATTCGTTTCATGTAAGTTCATGCCTGGGTCGAATGGTACCTATCATTGATGAGCCTTGGATTTCATAATGCTATGAATGAAATAAAGAAGTTAGATGTAACCTCGGGATATATAATATCCATACAGAATGGATTTTTGTGTTGCTCCCTCCCCGAAACTGTTGTGTTGTGCCGTGCATCCCTTAATTTGTGGCTACCTCCCGCCTAAGCCAATAGCCTACATATAGCCTATAGCCACGAGACACATCACTCAATATCATACCAAAATTTGAAAAATTTAAATAAATGCCCTAAAATGTTATACTATACATACATACATACAACTGCCAACAATAAGTAAACCTATTAAAACATTTAACCTGCAAAGAAAAAAAGCCCTAAATAAATACCACCATCTCATACCATGTATGCGAAGGGGTATCAAAAAAACGAAAAGAAAACAGCACACCCTCCATGCCAGTGAAGAATACAACCAACCAGTAAATAGATCTCCCAGCCCAGAAGAGCAAATTACTACACCATCACCAACTCACAGAATCATCCATCCTTCGAAGCATCAAAATGAAGAATCAAAATGAACAATTTTTCGAGGTTCCTGAACAGGGGGCAGGGTAACACTAGTATACTTATTCTTCGGTGCAGATACAGCAGATGAGAGGGAAATCTCACCAATGGCATCGGCAAGCCTAGGTAACCCAATCGAGTCCAACTGATTAGATCGCGGCTCGACTGGTGTTTGCGACGCCGGCTTCTCCTGGAATCTTTTCGGCTTATTCCTTTTCCGACTAGGAGGCTTTTTCAACCCTTCATCTTGTCTTGGGTAGGAGGTCGAGAATGGGTTACTTTCGCTCCGTACTTCGTTCGCATCCTGGAGGAGCTGGTCGGATGGAGAATTCACGATGAACTGCGGTTGCGCGTAGAGAGATGAATCGGGGGTCTGCATCATATGCTGGTGATCATAACCTTCTTCTTGGATTGGAGTTCTGAGGCTGTATGATTCATCATCGGTTGCCAAGGTCGTATCCGTTCTTTCAGTCGATGCCGAACTCGAGGGGGAGAATCTTTGACCTCCAAGGTTGGTCGGACAATCCCCAGTTAGAGTCACGCAATCAATTGTCCCGCGTTGGTCCAAGTGAAGAGCGTGGGTATTGTTGTACTTGTCTTTGACCTTTACCAAATAAGTGAGGGTTTCACCATTTAGATGAAACTCTATAGAGTACTTCATTTTGAAGCGGCCTAGTACGGGAGGCCATTTCTCAAGCATAGTCGAATATTGTGGAATTGATTTCCGAAAATCAACATCCAGAACAATCGTCTCTACATATTTCGCCTAATTAGTATAAAGATAATCCAACTCACATGGAACAACTTACCAATCTTTTGGAGGTCATCCACCTTAGACGGCAGAGTGTAAGGACTTGAGTCGGGAGTTCCGATCCAAGACCGTATCCTTTCTGGCCATTGTAGATCTTTTAGATCTTCGATGCTTCGCTTACGCCAGCTCTGATCTTCATCATCAGACGTGAAAACATGTGGTTTTCGTGATGGTAGAGTAGGTAAGGATTGGATGTGCGTGAGTTTGAAGATTGGTATAGGGAGAGAATTGGAATGGAATAATACAATGCAATGTGTAGAAATATCGATGCTCGCGAGAAGGAAGGGAAGGAGGGAGGGACGGAAGTAATATACTCCGTACTGTGGAGACAGAAGTGATTTGTAATCGGTTACATAATCATTCTCTCATTCAATTAGTATAAATTATTTAGTTTAGCTAGCAATGAATGAAACCATCCCTTTCCCACTTATTAATACCGGGTAAAACTGGAGTCAGGTGACCTGTCATAAGATTGAATTGAAGTTCTGAAGTTCTCGACATGTCCTTGTTCAAATGAGACAACATGCACCGCTCGATATCAAATCCCAGGTTACTTGTAAGTGGTGTATGGGCTATTCAATACCATCTGCAATAGGTATCACCTGCAATAACATTTGGAGCCCACGTGACAGCCAGCCCCTACCCCGGAGTGGTGTCATTATCTTCTAAGGATTCGGCATCAATGATCATACTGCAACTCATTTCAATTATGAACTAGAATCTCTTTTGATAAACCACCGAGTAGAGACTGCTGAAAATGGGCAAGTCAACAACTCTTCCTCCACCTGGGGTATACAGAGATCATCCGGTACTTGTCGATGCTGCGTCAACCTCTTCCGCGGTATCATTACCTACATACCATTAACGGCTACGAAGATTCAGAAGAACAACCGCCTTCCTATTTATACACCGATGAGTCCGCGATCTCGCAACAAACACTCCATCGTGCCCCGTACGTTTATTTTGTGATCCTCTCCAATTTTCAATTCCACACATCTAACTCTAACACCTCTCAGTCCCCACCGAACTCCCATTTTCCTCCCATGAACTCGATTGAAGCGAATTCCCAGGTAAAATCAATGAATGGCGCATCGTGACTTGGATCCGATGGGTATTTTACCTAACATTCTTTTGGCTCATCTCTTGGTCAGTACTTTTCTTCCTCACCCACAAATATAAAAGAGATAAAACTTGTACAATAATGAGTGAGGTAGAGTGGTTGAGTTTACGGGGAAGTACAATCAAGAGGGCTGCGATGGTGAAGATGATATGTAAGGATCAATGTCTCGATGATGTTTACAGAAGGGACATAGTGGCTGCGGATACGAGGGGATTGATTGCTAGTTCGACACCAGAACCAAAACAAAACACTGATAATGCCGTTGCAGATTGTACGTTGAATTTTCTGAGACAGGGCTTGAGAGTGGCCGAAGGGTTGGATGCAAGTAGAGGTTGAGGTGCCGACTGTTAATGATCCCAGTGGTATGCCTGAAGGTCGGGGCAGGAGCAAAAACGACCCCTCCACTTTACTGCGATCGGTCACATGATCTGGCAGGTGACCGACACATGATGCGGCACACAAAATTGCATTTTAATTTTATTAGCTTCCCTTATTGCAACCGATCCAATCGGTTCAATTTACTTCGGGTTCAGGCTCTGTGGGCATTGCCCACCCGATATTTGGTTGTGAAGATTTGTTGCGATGTAAGTGGATATAATCACGTGACTATACACTTGGCATATCACGACTTATCTCTTCTTCACATCCAACTCTAGAACCTAATCGACAAGCAGTAATAAATAGATTTCAACCATATTTTGATTGAAGTTATCACTACCAAGGTGATATCAAAAATTGCCTCGGAGTATAATTATGGCTTCAAATTTTCAAATACCATGGCTCTAGCTAGCTAGCTTCACACATTGTTGACCCTTCAAGTCAACCTCTTTTATCTATTTCATTATTGCCTCTTGTGTTTGTATCTACTACGCGCGATGCTGTATTTGATGACTTAAAATATTACATGAAGTCATGTTCTGAGTATCTAGGTATTCCTTCCTGTGTTTATGCTACTCCAATGGCTCACGAAACTCATTCAGGGATGACTCTTTATGAAAGCCAAAGACTTCATGCCACTGTCATCTATAACATATATCCAAGACTCATTCTTGTGCAAAAAATCATTCGCTTTTTACGCTGAGCTACGAGGTGTGCAAATCTCCGAATGTCCAAGACTTCCGCCTGAAGGTTACCAATGCTCATCTAAACAATGACAAATGTGGAGCGCACAGGACTAGTTCGGCAGTCCATGTGGATATTTCGGAATTGGACCAATTAAAGTTTTCAGGAAGGTGGAACTGCGGGGTGTAAAGTTAAAATCCGTGTACGAGGTACTTCCTCCGATATTGTCGTTGTACACATGGTGTTCGGGAAACTGTTGATATAAAGTCAAACCTTAATCCACTTCTCCAAACATCTCACCATAATCTTTAAGATACCTCTCATTACTTTCTCAAACATGACTTCCACATCTTGGCCTTACGCAAATGGTAACGGGAAATCGGAGGATGTCCGCGTAACAGTGACGGAAGGAGTCATTGAGACCGACTTGTTGATTGTTGGAGCCGGGCCTGCTGGAGCATCTCTAGCTTGTTTTCTGGGGCATCATGGTAAGTCTATATTTTTCTTAAAATCTCACTACCAGCCTCCACAGAGATCTCCAATGCTCAAACTATTATCGACAAATGAAAAGATGCATCATGGTGAAGAAATATTACTCGTCTCGGGGAATTCTAGAGGTCTTAACTAGTATGGACAAATGACAGCTGCTCTGAAAAAAGTGGGGTAAGGACCACAAGGGAATAGGAAATGGTACTGATATTCTTAGGTCTACGAGGGATGGTTGTCGCGGCCACTACTGGTACAGCAGATACTCCTCGAGCTCACATAACCAACATGGCAGCAATGGAATGTTTGCGTGATATAGGATTGGAAGAAGAGTGTTTGAAAGTTGCTGTCAAGGGCGATTCGATGTTACATACACGGTGGTGTCGTGCTTTGGCTGGAGAGGAGTATGCAAGAATTTATTCATGGGGAAATGATCCCAAACGTGCTGTAAGTCAAGGTTTGGACTGATTAAGATTTGCTAAAACTAACATTCATCACAGGGTGATTATGATGCCGCAAGTCCCTGCAATCACGTTGATATCCCTCAAACTGTCCTGGAACCAATCTTGGTCAATCATGCATCTCATAGTGGATTCAATTGTCGATTTGATACCACTTTTCTATCATTTGAACGAGACTCAACATCTGGTATAATTACCAGTAAAGTTCAAGACAATCTAACGAAATTAATCTATCACATTCGATCGAAATATTTATTTGGATGTGACGGGGCTCGAAGTCAAGTTCTGAGACAGTTGAAAATCCCATTAATAAAAAAACCTGGACAAGGCCTAGCTATCAACGTACTGGTCAAGACCGAATTGGGACATGTCATGGAAAATCGGATGGGAAATTTACATTGCGTCATGAGACCTGATGAGGAAAATCCTGCTTTTGGATGGACGGCTGTTGTTAGAATGGTGAAACCTTGGAATGAGTAGGTTCTCTGCAATATTGGAGTTGAATGGTACTAACTTTTCAGGTGGATGTTTATTCTTCTTCCTTCCGCGGAAGCCGGAACTGATTTTAACCCATCTGATGAGGAATATCTAAAATGTGTCAGAGATATGATTGGAGATGACACAATTCCAGTGGAAATACTCGGAGTGTCTAAATGGTTTATTAATGAAACGGTGGCAGAATATTACTCGGATGGAAATATGTGTGTCTCCTATTTTACTCCACAGGTTCCATTTCATTAACTGTATCCAGCTTTTGCCTTGGTGATGCTGTCCACCGTCATCCTCCATTTAATGGCTTAGGATCTAACACTTGCATCCAAGATGCATATAACCTCGCCTGGAAGATTGCCTACGTCTTGAAGGGTAAAGCGGACAGTGGCCTCCTCGATTCATATAGTTTAGAACGCCAACCCGTTGGGCAATCAGTAATCACACGGGCTAACCAAGGTCTTCGAGATCACGGCCCAGTATGGGAAGCCTTAGGAATGATGAACCCATCCATTGAGATTCGACGAAAACATTTTGCAGAACTCTCGGAAGCTACACCTGAAGGGGTTGCTCGTCGAGCACGTTTCCAAGCTGCAATAGAAGGCACTGCACGTGAGTTTCATGGTGTGGGTGTTGAGATGAATCAACGATATGAATCTTCTGGCGTCTTTCTCTCCGATGAAAAGCCCAGACCTTCTTTGCCCGCAGATCCGGTCCTCGAACATGAGATTACAACATATCCAGGAAGTCGACTCCCGCACGCGTGGTTAAATACTAAGATTCCAGGAAAGCAGTTTTCGACTATTGATCTTGCTGGACATGAAAAATTTTGCCTTTTCACAGGAATCGGAGGAGACGCTTGGAGAACTGGTGCCATGAACGTGGCAAAGATTCTTGGACTTGAAATTAATGTTTACTCAATTGGTTGGAGACAAGATTACGAGGATGTTTACTTTGATTGGGCGAGACGAAGGGAAATTGGAGAGAGCGGATGTGTGTTGGTGAGACCTGATAGATTTGTGGCTTGGAGATCTATGGAAATGATAGATATGCCAGATGAGAAGTTATTACAGGTTTTGAAAACAGTTTTGAGCCGGTAGACTGGAGGAATATTTCCATATTCCTTTTCCGGGATAGATAGATGGTACCGCAGGAGGATCTCTGGAACTTTGTTTTTAGCCTCTGCCAATGTTTTTGTCGGGATGGACAATATCAAGATCCACAGCACTTCATTGTAGCATTGAAAGAAGATCCATTTCATTCAAAGATTGGTTCACATATCGGATATGCGGTACGTCCTGGCCGATAGACCTGTTTGGTGCGCTTCTATTTACACAGCATGTGGGGGTTGCGACTTCATGACCCCGCAATGGTACAACATCAATTAATTACCGCTACCTACCTATCAATCCACGAATATTCCTTACTCCTCATCGCAACTCATCAATGAACGAAGAAAGAAAAGCACTGTATATTAGCTTGTCAGCGGATTGGGTGAAGTGATTATAATTTAAGAGATGTTAGTTTGAGCATCATTACATTGCGCGTGCTTTCTTCTCTTCAAAATCCCCTACCCTCAGCCATAATGCTCTACTCACAAGGAAACCGATTGGTATACCGTTATGACGCCGAAGAACTTTGGATTGATCCCTGGGGTCCCAATGCATTTCGAATTCGCTCTTCCAAAGAATCTACGTATCCCAATCCCGACGAACTATGGGCACTACAGCATATCCCAAGCGCTGCCCCAACAATCCAGATTGAACAAAAAGAAGCATCAATCACCCATGGATCTATTCGCGCAACCATCAGCTCAAGGGGGAAAATAATCATCTACAACGCTGAGGGTAAGATCCTCTTGGAAGAATACTCTCGTCATCGTCTCGATACAACGGATCCCAAATGTTCTGCCCTCAATATCGAAGCTAGAGAATTCAAACCCAATCCCGGTGGTAGTTCTACTCATCATTTGACAATGCGATTCGAATCTCAAGATAAATGTGAAAAGATCTTCGGAATGGGTCAATATCAGCACCCATATCTCGATCTCAAAGGACTAGATCTAGAACTCGCACATCGAAATTCTCAGGCTAGTGTCCCATTTGCCCTCTCCTCGCGTGGTTATGGGCTTTTGTGGAATAATCCTTCCATCGGTCGTGCCGTCTTTGGAAAAAATATCATGTCGTTCGAAGCTTTCTCTACCTCATTTCTCGATTATTGGGTTGTAGCAGGTCATAGTCCGGCGGATATTATTCATCGCTATGCCGGCGTAACAGGCACGGTCCCAATGATGCCGGAATATGGACTCGGATTCTGGCAATGTAAATTAAGGTACCAGACGCAAGAGGAACTTTTGGATGTAGCGAGGGAGTATAAGAAAAGAAACCTTCCTATCGATGTCATCGTGGTAGATTTCTTTCATTGGCCCCGACAGGGCGATTGGAGATTCGATGAGAGCTTTTGGCCGGATCCTGAGGCCATGATTCGAGAACTCAAGGATTTGAATATCGAACTCATGGTCTCTATTTGGCCGACGGTCGATCCGCGATCCGAAAATTTCGATGAGATGCTAGAGAAGGGATATTTGGTACGGATAGATAGAGGGATTAGAATCGTCATGGATTTCGAGGGTAATACGATTCATTTCGATGCTACGAATCCAGAAGCTAGGAAATTCATCTGGGAGAAAGTGAAGAAGAATTATTATGACAAGGGAATTAGGATCTTTTGGTTAGATGAAGCTGGTGAGAATCTCCTATCATCTCTTCGGATCCTTCCTTCACGTCCAGAATTCCACAATCCGAACGAACAGCTAACTAACATTAAACTTAACCCAGAACCCGAATACACAGCCTACGATTTCGACAACTACCGCTACCATCAGGGCACCAACCTCTCTATCGGCAACACCTACCCCCTCTCCTACGCGCGCGCATTCCACGAAGGCATGACCCACGCCGGACAAAAAAACATCATCAACCTCCTCCGCTGCGCATGGGCCGGCTCCCAAAAATACGGCACCTTAATCTGGAGTGGCGATATCGCCTCCTCATGGTCATCATTCCGCAACCAACTCGCCGCCGGTCTAAACATGGGCATTGCGGGCATTCCGTGGTGGACGACGGATATTGGGGGTTTCCACGGTGGAGATCCGGAGGATGAGGCTTTTAGGGAATTGTTCGTTCGGTGGTTTCAATGGGGGGCTTTTTGTCCTGTTATGCGATTGCATGGGGATCGGGAACCGAAACAACCACAGGTGGGTGAGGGTGGTGGATCAACTTGTCTTAGTGGTGCGCCGAATGAGGTTTGGTCGTTTGGAGAGGAGGTCTATGACATCTGTAGGAAATATTTGGAGTTGAGAGAGCAGCTGAGAGATTATATTAGAGGGTTGATGAGGGAGGCTAGTGAGGTTGGTAGTCCGGTTATGAGGCCTCTGTTCTACGAGTTTCCGGATGATAAAAGATGTTGGGAGGTGGAGGATCAATATATGTTTGGGCCGAAATATTTGGTGTGTCCGGTGTTTGAGCCGGGTGTGAAATTTATCAAGGTTTATCTGCCGATGGGGTCAAGCTGGTGCTTGAGTAGTTGTGAAAAGAAATGTTCTTGGGGCGGGGGGCAAGAGATTGAAGTGGCTTGTCCAATTGATACCATGCCCGTATTCATTAGGAGTAGTCATTATGATTAGGTCGTTGGTTTGGGATTTAACTGAAGTTGAGGGAATACATCCCCGCCTAATTCCAGTCACATTCAACACTCACCAGTTAAATCTGCATCCCCATGAAATACACAATTATTAGGATCATACAAAGTGAAATAATGTATGATATCAATATAGTTTCTGATACCCAGATTTATAAACTTGCTTTCCCGCGACTCTCGAATGGCAACACCAAAACCAATAATCCTGCTGCAACGAATAGAGCTCCACTTGTATAAACTGGCGCGGAGGTTTCGAGATTGGCGAACATCGCAATAATAGGCTTTGATTTGATTAGTCCATGTCAATAATGATGATGTAGTTACGGAGATGTGAGCCAGAGAAGAAACTTACAGCCATAATCCCAAAGATTCTATTCGAGGTTGCAGTGAGAGCATTTCCCGTACCGCGATCCTTCGTCGGAAATATTTCAGGTGTATATGCATAAAGAACAGCATACATCACATTGGAGCAAAAGTTAAAAGCACAGTTCCAACCCAATAATGCCGCGGATGTCATCGCTGTCGTTGAAGCGTACAAAAATGCCCCCGTGGCTATCGTGCTAAGAGCAAGAGTTCCTTTCCTACCCAATCTTGGAACTTCAACAAGATAACCGCCAATAATAGCACCGGGGATCCCAAGCACAGATATGATTAAAGAATTCCGATATGTCAAGTATGTACTTCCATCTCCAAATTCGGCACCTCGAGTTGCTTGGATGTAAGGAAGAAATGCGTTGTATAAGGGGTAACCGAGTCCGATGAATGCCCATACCAGCATGATCAAACTTGTAGATAAGGCAAGCTTCTTGGTTGCAAATAAGGCGCGAACATGTGATAAGTCCATTTGATGGAGTTTTCTTGACAGAGATGCTGAGGCATTGATATGTGGAAGGGTACCACATTCATGAAGACGGGCAACGGTTACTATAAAGGTTTAGTATATTCCTCCACGACAAAAAAATGAATTGAGATATACTCACGATTCGATTGTTTCCCATTCCTCCTAGCAACTTCCTGCACAACCTTCACAGCATCTTCATCTCTCCCCTTTCCCATCAAAAATTTAGGACTCTCAAATATCGTAAAACATGTGAATCGGATGAAGAATTCAATCATAGAAATACCTCCCATGACGATAAGAAAATATCTCCATCCCATATTTTTGGATCGAGTGCATGTTGAATCTTCTTGACATGTGAGGTTTCCTAAGAGTGGCCAAGCAATTAAATTCGCGATAACTTGAGCCACAGCCCAACCGACTGAAAGGACGGTAAGAAGGTATTGATGTGAACCAGGAAGAAACTCAAGGAAGACTGCTGAATCGACAGGAAGATTCCCACCCACTCCGAAACTCCAAAGTGCAGCAAACAATCCAATAGCTGCAAAGTTTGGGGAGCCGGCAGCAATCAATCCAAAGACGGCTGTGATACCAAGCGTGGCATTAAAAGCTAAACGTCGACCAAAAATATCGCAACCAAATCCCCAAAACATAGCACCGGCAAGGAGGCCAATGTTCTGGGCCAGAGTGAGTAGTGGTGGATACTTGGGAGTAAATTCATTGGCAATTGATGTAACTGAATAAATTATTAGCTTACGAACTTGGTGTTCAAGGGAGGGAGAAGTTGAGATGAATCCCGTACATATGAGTGATGTAACAATTGGCCATAAATTATCATTTGCCCAACCAAAGCCCACGACGATGAATAATTGCCATTGATACCATCCCATCCCAATCTCTTGAATCTAAATGACATCGCATGATTAGTGATCATAATGTTGACCAGAACTTTCTGATAGTATGGAATTATTCGATCTTACAGCTTCATTCAAGACACAAGCTTTAGCTTCATATATTGGATCGATTGTACCAGGTGGTATTGCGGTTTCAAAATTGAGACTCTCAACTTCCGACCGGGAAATGTAATTATTGTCGACAGTGCCATATTTGCCATCAGGTTCTGCAAAGGTTTCAGTTGAGGATGCGCGTTCGTTATTATTGATTTCGTTCGCCATCTCAGCTTCTTCGCTGTTCGGTAGTTTTTGATACTTCATCAATGTTGCTGATACCTGAGAAGCAGGTTTGAAGACGTATTTATGAATCGTTCTTACTAATGGAAATCCTAGGCTAAATTAGTCTCCGGCTTGACTTTTGTTGTGTAAAGCTTCACTCATGCTGTATAACGATGAATTGAGAGAACGGTATTGGATCCTCAATTTCGTCTGATCTTTGATTAGGAAGAAATATGATAGATAACTTTAGCGGCTGAAGGTTGAACTTATTAATATTAGGCTTGTACGTAGAGATTTGACGTTGATTGGAACTTGGAACTTGGAACTTGGCAAGCACAGACTGGGTGAGCGGCGATACAATCATCCTGTGGTTGTGGCGATAAGTAGTACGAGTTGGTCTTCATATTAGGGTTTAGCTCAAACAACCGTTTGACGCCACCAGATCAAAACTCGGAATGGCTGCAAAGTAAGCAAAGTAAGCAACGAGATGCTATTTGATATGTTGTCGATATAAGATATCATACAGCGGGGTAACGGGGTAATGGCGTCATACCATCCCTGAGTTACATGGAATGAATTGAAGTGATCGACTTTATCCTCTGATATCTCAAGATTGATTATTTGAGGTTCAATTAGGAATATGATTGATATTGCCCGGCTTGACCGGACGTTAGGAGCAAGATGGTCGTATACTCAGAGTAGCTTAGGGTTAATATCAAATATTGATGGCTCCGCCGGACATTACCTACTAGGAATTTGATATTAGCATTATTCAACATCCCATCAGGATCCCAGAATCCACCCATCTCGCACCCGAATCGACCCTAATTAGGGTCTTCGGAACTAGGTACGTTTGAAACACCCTCTTTAGGGTCGAAATGCTAGTTGGAAACACCCCTGTACCACACCTAATTCCACCCTGTATCTTTAGTCTAATATAGCTATATATCAGAACATATTTAATATATAAATTTTATATCAATCGATAGAGCTTTTTAAGGGCTTTCGATTGGTATAATTTTTATTATAATTGAAGCTAGCGTTCAGGTTCTGTATTAGATTGAAATGATTATATAGGTTATAAAATTGTATACTGTAGATATATGCTTATATAAGCATACGATCTTATATAAGCATACGTGCCTATAATGCACGTGCCCAGGGGCCCTAATACTATCATTTTTGTAAAGTTTTATAATTGGTACAGATCGCTAGCCTTTTATTCAAATTTAATAAAAAATATACCAATCGAAAGCCCTAATCGTACTCTATAATTTGATACCAATTTTATATATTTCATAAATAATTGAAAGGTTTTATATTGATTTTAGTATATTAGTATAATAAAAGTATAACTATAATCTTGAAATACTACGACGTTGGCGACGTAGTATTTTAAAAAATACTAGGGGTTTAAAATACTACGGCGTTGGCGACGTAGTATTTTAAGATTTTATAATTAGTACAGATCGCTAGCGTTTCATTTAAATTTAATAAAAAGAATACCAATTGAAAGCTCTAATCGTACTCTATAATTTGATACCAATTTTGTATATTTCATAAATAATTTAAGGGTTTTATATTGATTTTAGTATACTAGTATACTAAAAGCATAACCTCGTTTATATATAATTTTTAAAATACTACGGCGTTGGCGACGTAGTATTTTTAAAATAATTTTAATAGTTTTAATTTGATACTATATATTGAATTTGAGAAAGCTACAGATTATAATTTTAATATTTAAATATATTATATTATAAGGTGTATTATTTTTAAATAATAATTAAAATAAAAATTGAAAAATATTATAAAATTGATTTATAAATAATTAAAAATTAAAATAAATATCAATTTTTAAAATATTAAAATAATTATATTTAATTGAAAAATTGAGATTTTAAAAAAATAAAAATATCATTCAAATTCTTAAATTCTAAATAATAATAAAAAATTTATATATTTTTTTTAAAAATTTATTTTAAAAAAACTTATATTTCATTTTATAATTTGAATATAATCATTATATTTTAAAACCTATAAAATGAAAATATACAAAAACTTTTTAATCATTCGATCAAATTTAATTTTTTTTTAAATATATATAATGATTAGATTTTTATAAATATAAGAAAAATACTAATTTTCAAAAATAATATATATTGGTTTATATATATAATTTTGAAATTTAAGCTTATTTTTTAAAAAGCCAATAGTTCATTCAAATTTTATTATTTTTATTTAAAATTTATATCATTCGAATTCTAAAAATATATTATAATTTTGAAGATTTTAATACCCCCCCCTAATTATAATAAATCAAATTATAATCTAATTAATTAAATTTATATAAAAATCATTAAAAAGCTCCCGGTGAGTACTAAAAACTATAATAAAAACTATAATTTCATATAACTTTTCAAAACTTGAACTTGAAATTTTAAAAATAGCATAGTTCGAAAGCCCTTTGAAATATCTATAAAATAGCGTATTTACTTTTTATTTCATATATCGAATCAATGATTGGTACTGAATTTAAGATTCTAAATATTAAATTAGTAGTAGATAAATAATAGATAAGGAAGGGTAGGCGGCAACTGATGGCAGAATGTGGAAAATGGGCCTATTAGATATGCAACAAAAGAAAATAAGGTTTCACTTCACACACGTGTGCTTATATAAGTTCGCATGCTTATATAAGTTCGCATGCTTATATAAGATGCTTATATAATTCGCATGCTTATATAAGATGCTTATATAAGTATATATCGATACGATTTTATAACCTATATAATCATTTTAATCTAGTACAGAATCGGAATGCTAGCTTCAATTATAATATAAATTATACTAATCGAAAGCCCTTGAAAAGCTCTATCGATTGATATAAAATTTATTAATTAAATACGCTTTGGTATAGAGTTATATCAAGCTAAATATAAGGTGTAGGTTATACAGGGGTGTTCCAACTCGCATTTTGACCCTAAAGAGGGTGTTTCAAACGTAGTTCGGAAGACCCTAATTAGGGTCGATTCGGGTGCGAGATGGGTGCCAGAATCATATCCATTTTAATGGAATGGAACATAGCCGCAACTAATAATACGGAGTAGATCGGAGCCGTGGGGTATTCCTATGTAGATCATTTCGCTTATCTAATCAATATCAGGTCCCGAGGTACCATGATACTGTAAGGTTATGCGAGAATGATTCTACACAGTCAATATTATATTTCGCCAAATTATATACACTCGATATCCATATGCGACGTTGCCTAAGATATTGTTGACCCCCTCGTGAGAAAGTTCCTATCTTATCTGGTCTGCGAGCTTGATTTCCTACAAGCAAGTTCCCCTCGAATTCCAATCGTGTCATTTAAACGAACAACTGTTCCCACAACCACTATTTTGCGTTTCCTTCCTGGAACATACCATACTCTTCGCAGCCTCTCGGTACTCGAATACGATGATGCTTTACATATAATATATGGAATAGGTGGAGATTGGAGGTCGGAGGTTACAGGAAGATCGTGACGAGGAGTCTATAGCCATTGCATGTCTAAGATACCGGTATGCTTTAATGGGCTCCATATCCACTAACGAGCGGGTCATAATTCTAGGAGAAATCATGAACATTTGCCAGGAGCTTGAGGATTAAAATTCGAGTCGTGAGAATAGAGTCCGAGAGACATAATTCTTGTTCAAAGACTGCAAAGTAACGTCTCGTCGTCTTGTTATCGGAATGAAAGGGCAGAGTCTCATGCTTTTTGCCTTCGATGTCCACGAACTCCTGAAAATTGAATTATCTCATCTCTCTTACAATCACAGTTCTACTACGCGATGGCCTTCGTATGCATATTCCACTCACAGTAGGAATTTCCTGCTGAATGTTACTGTTTACATGGAAGTTCTCAGTCCAGTGCCTTTGGGGAAAAATCTCGCCACGATGTTTCCATGGAGATTTGTAAAAAAAAATAGTCTATATGTTTGCATTAGCAACTACTTTACTCATGGGATTTCCTTATTTTGTCATCATCTATAGCTTGCCGATAAGGTTCCAGGTCGTGAATTCGATGACTCTGTTGTCTGCTGCGTTGGGTTTGTTGCCCATGTTAGCATCAACGGCCGTAGCGAGCTTTCTGGGTGGAATTATCAATGGATCGAAAACTAGAGCATGGCAAACTTTACTCATACATAGATGCTGGGTTGAGTATCATTGGCACGAGTTCACTGTCGACATTATCGAATTACCACGTGGAGAAGAAAACTTATGGGTTTCTGATTTTCGTTGAACTGGGATTCGGATTCATGGTTTCCACTACATCGATGCTAGTAAGTAGTGCACTTTTTACGGACTTGGGTATCGGTATATTCCTCTTATATTTGTGTGGTACTGTAGGTAGTGGATCATTGATAATCCTATTCATTTTCAATGTTCTTCATCTCAGATGATACATCCGTGGTCTCCTCTGCCTGCTATTGGCATCTCTTATCATTCTTCTCGGCTTTTGCTTTGGTATCTACCCTCGAGACTGAAGCTTCCTGTCTTTCTCATGACACAATCGGTTAGCATCTTGCCCAAGTTCCAACTTCCAAAAATATCTCTCATCTGGAGCCTCCTCGTTTTCTAGTCAAGTATATACCATGATTCATGATCCATGAATGCTATAGGATTCAGTTTTGCAAATACAGTACAATACTAAATCTGCGAATTGGAACTAGAACTGAAGCTGGAGAGTACTTTTTCATGGTAATGTAAGAGTACCTAATTTGGGCACCCATCTTGCATCCGAATCAACCCTAATTAGGGTCTTCCGAACTATATTTGAAATACTCTCTTTAAGATCAAAATACAAATTGGAACATTTTTGTATAATTTATATCTTATATTTAGCCTAATATAACTTTATATTAGAGTGTATTTAATTAATAAATTTTATATTAATTGATAAAACTTTTTAAAAGTTTTCGATTAATATAATTTATATTATAATTGAAACTAGCATTCCGATTTTATATTAAATTAAAATAATTATATAGGTTATAAAATTATATTGATATATATTTATATAATTATTTTATATAAGTATACAAATTTATATAAGTACACATACCTATAAACAAAACCTTATTTTTTTTTATTATATATTTAATAGGTTTATTTTTTATATTTTACCACTATTTACCGTCTATTTTTATTTATTTACCTATTACTTATTTATTATTAATTTAATATTTAAAACTTTAAATTCAATATTAATTATTATATAAATAAATTAAATAAAAAACAAATATACTATTTTATAGATATTTTAAAAAGTTTTCAAATAATACTATTTTTAAAATCTGAAATTAAATTTTATAAAAATTATTTCAAATTATAATTTTTATTATAGTTTTTAATATTCACCGGGAGTTTTTTAATAATTTTTATATAAATTTTATTAATTAAATTATAATTCAAATTATTATAATTAGGGGGAAATATCAAAATCTTTAAAATTATAGTATATTTTTAAAATTCAAATGATATAAATTTTAAATAAAAATAATAAAATTTAAATAAATTATTAGTTTTTTAAAAAATAAACTTAAATTTTAAATTTAAATATAAAAGTTAATATTTATTATTTTAAAGAATTAATATTTTTCCTATATTTATAAAAATCAAATAATTATATATATTTAAAAAAAAATTTGATTTAATTAAATAATTAAAAAATTATTGTATATTTTGATTTTATAAATTTTAAAATATAATAATTATATTCAAATTATAAAATGAAATATAATTATTTTTAAAATAAATTTTTAAAAAAAATATATAAATTTTTTATTATTATTTAGAATTTTAAAATTTGAATAATATTTTTATTTTTTTAAAATCTTAATTTTTTAATTAAATATAATTATTTTAATATTTTAAAAATTAATATTTATTTTTATTTTTAATTATTTATAAATCAATTTTATAATATTTTTTAAATTTTATTTTAATTAATATTTGAAAATAATATATTTTATAGTATAAAATATTGAAATATTAAAATTATAATTTATAACTTTTCCAAATTTATTATATAGTATAAAATTAAAAATTTTAAAATTATTTTAAAATATTATATTACCAACACTATAATATTTTAAAAAATATATATAAACGTTTTATATTAATATATTAAAATCAATATAAAACCTTTTAATTATTTATAAAATATATAAAATTAATATCAAATTATAGATTACAATTAAAGCTTTCAATTGGTATATTTTTTATTAAATTTAAATAAAACGTTAACGATCTGTATTAATTATAAAATTTTAAAATATTATGTTGTTAATGTTGTAGTATTTTAAACCCCTAATATTTTTTAAAATATTATGTTGTTAATGTTATAATATTTTAAAATTATAGTTATACTTTTATTATATTAATATATTAAAATTATTATAAAATCTTTAAATTATTTATAAAATATATAAAATTAATATTAAATTATAAAATACAATTAAAGTTTTTAATTAATATTTTTTTTATTAAATTTAAATAAAACGTTAGCGATCTGTATTAATTATAAACTACAAAATACTAAAGCCTTATCACAAGGACGACTTGGGGATTTAATGATTTTAGGAACTAAGATTTGTATTAATAAAAATCTAAATTTTAATGTTAAAAAAAAATATAGGATAATTGAATTTTATATAAATTTAAATAATTATATTGAATTAATATTAATATTTAATGTATAGTATTAAGCAAGTATTATATTTAAAATTTAATATTATAGGAATAAAAAATATTTATTATTAAATATGTGATTATAGATTATATATTAATTATATAATTTGTATTTTTATAATTTTGTTATATTATTTTTCAATTTTAAATTGGTAAATTTTTGTAAAATGTAAAATTTGAATTTTTCTTTTTTTCGTTAATTATCTTTTTGTTTATAGTTTATTAAAATCGTAACATAAGGTTGGGGAATCAAAATTATTAGGTTGGTAAGGGTATTATTTATAAAAATTTTAAACAAATTTTTTGTAATAAAAAAATCTGTCAATATTTTATTATTTATAATTAATATTTTAATTAATTTATTTAATATAATATTGTAGAATATTTTGATAAAATTAAAAATCCAAAATTTTAATAATTTTATATTTCTTTTTTTTATTAATTTTAAAGATTTAAAATAAATCAATATGTTATTTAAGTAAAAAATTGTTTATATAAAAATAAATAAAATTTGAATAAAAAATATTATAAATATAATTTAATTTATTAAACAAAAATAATTTATAAAAGAATAATTTAATAAATTAAAGAATAATATAAGATTTAATATTTTTATAATTTAATTTTTTAAATAAACAAAAAGTTTTAATATTTTTAATATTTAATTAAATTAAATTGTTTTTTTTATATAAAAAAACTAATTTGTAATAAAAATTAATTTTGTATTTTATTTGAGCTTAATTAAATATAATAAATTTAATATAATATTAATAAATATTCTTTATTTTTTGGGTAAGTATTAAGATTTAGTATTTTTTGGATTTGAAATTAATATTTTAAAGTTTTTCTGGTTTTTTTTATAAAATAAAATCAAAAATCTATTGTAGCTTAAAATTATTATAAATAAAGAATAAATTAATTTTAATAATTATAAAATATATAGAATTAATTGTAATCTTAGTTAATATAAATTATTTATTTTAATTATTTTAAAGATAATTAATATAATAATACAAATATTTTTTAAATTTTTGATTTAATATTTTAAATTAATTATTTATTTCAAAATAATAAATAATAAATATAAGTTTATAAATATTTTATAATTAATAAAGGTATTATTAAATTTTATTATTTTATTGTAAATTTTTATTAAAAATAAAAAATTTAATTATTTTAATATTTAATTATAAAGTTGTATAAAAAATCATTTTAATTATCTTTTTAACACCAAGATCTTTATTATTAAAAGATTTTGAAAAAAAATTAATTTGGATAAATTTAAAAATTTTTTGTTTAATTAATTTGTATATTTATACAACAATAATATTATATTCGTTTCTTATAATTGAAAATTAAATAATATAGTTTATATTAATGTACTATCAAAAACAATTAATAATTAAAAACAAATTCAAAATTTCGTTATAAATATTTTAAAAGATTTTGATTTATTTATATTTATAATAATTATATAAATATTAAATAATTATAATATTTATATTAAATTAATAATAAAAACGTTAAAAATAAAATAGTATTTAAATTAATTCAAAATATCCAATTATTGAAATATAATAAATTTTTTTAATAATCTTTGTTTAAATTAAATCGAATATTTATATTTACTTTTGGTATAATAAAACATTATTTCGAATAAAATATAAATTAAATTATATATTTTTATTAAATTAATTATTATTAATTAATTTTTAAATTATTTATTTATAAAAAAGATTTTAAAATTAAATATTTATAATATAAATAGAAAATAAGGTTTTGGCTTTATTAAAAAGTTTTAATTTATTAAATAAACTATTATTTTAAATTAGGATGAAGATTAAAAATATAAAATCAATAAAATTATTCTTATTTTTTTTCAAAATAATTGTTTTAAAACAATCTTGAAGTTTTAATAATAATTATTTAGAATTAAAAATATATTAATATTAATATTATTATTAATTATTTTAATTATTAATAAATTTATTATTAAGTTTTTAAATTAAAATATTTATAATAATATTTAATTTTTTTGATTAATATTAAATCTTAAAATTGTAATTAAATAATATTAATATTTATTGAATCTATCGCTAATTAAGTTTTTTTATAATTATAAAATATTTTAAAGTTTTATAATTAATTAAAATATAAATAAAAATCTTTATTTCTTTAAGTTTAAATTATTAATATTTAAAAATATTAATAATAATTAATAATTTTTTATTATAAATTTTATAATTAATTTTTACTAAAAATAGAATTTAGAAGAAAAAAATTATAAAATAAAAAATATTATTAATTTTTTAGAATAAATATTTATTATAAATATAATTAAAAAAATTTATCTCAACAATAGATTTTTTATTCTAATCAAAATATACAAAAACAGAAATTAAAATAAACAAATTTTTTAATATTTAAAATATAAATTAAACAATCTTATTTTAAATAAAGTTTTATTTAAATTTATTTTTAATGAAAAAAATTAGTAATTAAATAATTTTTAAAAAATTTCGAATAAAACGATAATAGTAATTAACAAATCCTAAAAAACTTTGTAACTTAATAATAAACGTAAAGGTTAATTAATTTTGAATAATTTTGATTTTTTTAAAATTAATAAAAAATTTAATAAAAAAAATTATTAATTTAAAAAATTTAATATTACGGATCTAAAGGTAATAAAAATAAAAGAAATGTTTAGATATAGAATTCAGGCTTAAAGCTGATATATTGGCAATCGTTAATGTTCGATATCGATTGATAGTGAATTTTTAGTATAATATTTAATTTGTAAAATATTAATATATATAAAACAAATTTATATAATTAAGTAAAGGGGTTTTGGAAGTTTGTAAAATTTTATATTAAATGGGATATTATTATTTAAATGGTGATTAATAGTGTATTATTAATTATTTAAAAAATAATAAAAATTTTATTTAAAAAATAATAAAAAGTTTTAAAATTATTATTAATTTAATTAATTTTTTGTATTTTTTATTTTAATAATTTTTTTTATTTTATTTAAAAAACAATTTATTAATTAGATTAATAATATTTAAAATGGTATTAGAAATAAAAAATATTTTTATATTTGTTTGGCAAAATATTAAAATTAATAGTATATAAAGTAATATTATTGGTGGATCTTATATATATTAATAAAATATAAATTTTTTTTTAAAGTTTAAAAAATTTTTAAGGGAAAATCTTTATAATATTTTAAAACGATAAATATAAAATATAAAAAATAATATAAAAATTATAAATAAAATTATAACCCAATTTATTTAAATATAAAAAATCGTTAAAATATTAACAATTTTTAATAATATATTATTTGTTTGTTTTGGATTAAATATTAGACTTTTAAAACTTCAAAAGTTATTTTGATATAAAAAAGCAAATATTTTTTAAATAAAGGATTTTTTTTTTTTAAATTGAAATAATATTTTGGAATAATAATAAATATTATTTTTTTATTAATATTTAGAAAATAAATTATATAATATAATATTTCGAAAAATATTTTTTGGTAATATAATATTAATTTATTAATATAATTTAATTAAATAATATTATATAAACAAAATTTAAAGAATATATATATAATATAATTCTAAATAAAAAAAATTGATAATATATAATAATTATTTAGATATTAAAAACTAAATAATACCTAAAACAAAATATAAATAATTTTGTTTCCTATTTAAATAATTTAAAAAAAAATATAAAATATAAAACGGATAGTATATATTATAAATAATTATTTATTAATTTTCGGCCCCAATATAAATAAAAAAATATTTGAATTTTTTTAATAACCCGAAATTTAAGAAAAACTTATAAAATAAGTATATAGATTGAAAAATATTAATTAAATATATCGCTTTGTCAATATTACAGATTATTATTTCAAAAAAATATACAATACTTTATTATATTATCCAAATTTTACTTAATTTTTTTATAAATTATAAAAAAATAATAAAAACATTACATTAACAAAATCTATCAAAATTAAAACAAAATTAAATTGAAAAACTATATAAAAAAACCAACTAATAAAAAAAACTTAATATTAAAAATATCAAAAAAAATTAATAAAATATTATTAATACCAACAAATAGGCTATTACATTATTATTTATAAAAATCTATTTAAATATTAACATTATCAAAAAAGATATTTTGGAAAAAACTATTCCAAAAAAAGAATAAATTTATATCAATAAAAAAATATTAAACTTTTTTGATAAAAAAATAATAAAATATATTGATAAAAAAATAATGAAATTTAATAATTGTTTTAAACATTTTTATAATTTTAGGTTTAAATAAAAAAAAATATATTATTATTATTATTATTATTATATTTAAATTAAAATATTGATTAATAATATTTTATTGTTTTATTAATTCAAATATTTAAATTAATATAATTTAATAAAATAAATGTATTAAATAGGATTGGGAATTTATATTAAAAAAAAATATATCTTTAATATTTATATTAAAAATTTATATTTTTATTTATAAAGATTATTAATTTATTATAAAAATAATAAATATATTAAAAAATAAAAAAATATATATTTATTAATTTATTTTGATTATTTTGAATTTTTTTTATATAAATATAATTCTGGATTTTTTATAATTAAAAACAATAAATTTTGAAATCGATTGATAATCAATAAAATTTCGTTTTTAATTTGATTTAAAATTTATTAAAATTATTTTAATGTAAAAAACTTATTAGAAAATAAGTAAAGGAATGTTAATTTTAATTTTATAATTAAATCAAATATTTAGTTTTAGAAGAATATAAATAAAATATAAAATTTTTATTTTAAAGGTTTTTGATATTTTAAATAAATATAAGGATTTAAAACAAATTTTTTTAAAAAAAAAAAATAGATTATTATTTAATTATTATTTAATAAAATATTAAATCGAATTAAAATTAAATATTATTTTTTTATAAAGCCCAATATATATTTTTTTAAAAAAGAAATTATTAGTTTTAAAAAAATATTTAAAAAAATATTAATTAAAAAAATAAATTTATTATTTAATAAGTTTTGTTAAAACCCCAATTATATTTGTTTTAAAAAAAAATAAAAATTATTAATTATATATCGATTATAAAAAATTAAACTAAATAATTAAAAAAAATTGAATATTTTTATTTTTAATTAATAAATTTTTTAATTGATTATAAAAAAATATTATTTTTATTAAATTAGATTTAAAAAATATATATTATTAAATTCAAATTTGAGCAAAAAACAAATAAAAAACAATATTTTGTATTTGTTATAAATAATTTGAATATTTAGTTATGCTATTTGGTTTTACAAATATTTCTATTATTTTTCAAATTTATATTAATTAAATTTTTATAAAATTAATAAATATTATATATATAATATATTTTAATAATATATTAATTTATTTAATAGATATTTAATAATATATTAATAATATTTATTAAATATTCAAAAAACTAATTATTTATAAACTTTATATAAAATTCAAAAAATATATATTTAATAATAAAAAAATCAAATTTTTAGGATTTATAATATCAAACAATAATATTACTATAAAATTTAATAAAATTAAGATTATTATTAAATAATTTATCCCTAATATTTTAAAAAAGGTTTAAGTTTTTTTAGATTTTATAAACTTTTATTAATAATTTATTAAAAAGTATTCAAAAATAATTAACAAAATAATAATATTATTTAAAAAAATTAAAAAAAAAAAAATTATAAATATTTTTGTATAGGGTATAAAGGTATAAATATTTTTCGAAATATTAAAAACAATATTTATTACCACATTGATATTATAATATTTTCAATTGAATTTTAAAATAATAATTAAAACAAATATATTAAAATTTATTTTAAAATATATATTTTTTTAATTATTTAAAAAAAAATCCGATTTAAAAGAATTATTGTAATAATATTTTATAATATTTTATTTTAAAAAATTAAATTTTATAGAATAACATTATATAATTTATAATTAGGAATTATTAATAATATATATTATATTTTGTAAATAGTAATATTATATTATAAACAATTATTATATTATTATTATAAAAATAAATTATAATAATTTCTAATATTTTATAATTAAAAAAAAAATTAAATAATAAATAAATTAAATAAATTAAAATATTTATTATATATAATTTCAAAATTAAATATAAAATTAAAAAATCAAATTTAATAAATAAATTATTGAGATAATCAAATTATTTTAATAATTTGAAAAATAATAATAAAATATTTTTAATATTAAAAAATAAATTAAAAAATATAATAATTTTGATTAAAATATATTATTATTTAAATATAAAATAATTATTTTTATAAAATATTATAAGTTTTTTTTAAAAAAAAGGGAATTATTTATTTTTTTGTAATTTAAAAAAATTATTAATGAAGATTGATTGTAAATAATCGATATTTTATTAAATAATTAATATTATGGTTAAAAACAAAATAATATTAAATATTATATTAAAATTTATAAAAAATATTTTATTATAATTATAGGAATATAATGAATTTATAAAAAATAAAGAATATATTAAATAAAAATAAAAATTTGTTGAAAATATTTTATTATAATAAATAAATATTAAAGAAATAATTATTTATAATAAGGTTATTTTTGTATTATTGAATTTTGTTATAAAAATAAAGATTCTAAAGGTTTATTATAATAATCTAATAAAAAAATATTAAGATATAAAAAAAACGTTAAAAATATTAAAAAGAAAATATTTCTAATAAAATATAAAAAAAAATATTAAAAAATATATTAAGATTTATATGATATATTAATGTTTGATAATAAAACATTATTAATTATATGGCGAGTTAAAAACATTTTTTCTTTTTATAAAGTCTTAAAAAAAAATAATTATGGATTTTATTACAAATTTATTTTTTTCAAAAATTAAAAAATATATTTATAATGTAATTTTTATAATAATTAATAAATTTATAAAATTAATAAAATATATATTTATTATAAAAATTATTAATTTATTCAAATTAGTAAAAATATTATTTGTATATATATTTAAGGATTTTAATGTGTTAAAAGGTATTATTTCAAATAAAGGGTTGCAATTTATAAGTCACTTTTAAAAAAGTTTAATATTTTATTTTTATATTTGTTGAAAATTATTAATAGTATTTTATTTTTAAATTAATGAGTAGATTAAATAATAAAATCAAAATTTTATATATTATATTATATATTATTTAAATTAAAAATAAAATAATTAAATATTATTACTATTTTTAACAAAATTTATATATAATACTAATTGATATAATATAATAAAAAAAATTTTATTTAAAATAATATATAATTTTCAATTTATATTTAATTATATTAATAAAAATATTAATATAAAAAAGAAAATATTAATAGCCTATAAAAAAATCAAAATTCTAATAAAAAAACAAAAAAAGCTTAAAGAATTTTGGTAAAAAATAATTACAAAAAAAACTTAAAAAAATATTTCAATAGGATATCAACAATTTAATATTAATAATTTAATAATATTTAATACAAAGAATATCAAACAATTAAAATTCAAAAAGAAATTTTTAAAACAATTTATAAGGTTATTCACAATCATCAATATTATTTTAAATAAATAATCATATAAATTAAAACTATTTTTTATTTATAAAATATATAATATATTTTATATTTCTTTATTAAAATTATAATACAAAAAAAAAAATATCGTTAATTTATCATTATTTAAAAAAATAAAAAAAAAACTAAAATATAAAATAAAAAAAATCTTAATATATTGAAAAAAAAGAAAAGGAATATAATATTTAATTTAATAAAAAAATTATATTTTATTGAAAAATATATAAAAATTAGGGAAGAATCTTTGAAATTCAAATATAATTCTAAATAATTATTTTAATAAAAAAGTATTATTAATATAATATTGATAGAAATAAATAAAATATTATAAATAAAAATAATTTTGAATAATTTATATATTATTATAAAAATATTATAAATAAGAATAATTTCGAATAATTTGTATATTATTATAAAAATATTGTAAATAAAAATAATTTCAAATAATTTATATATTATTATAAAAATATTATAAATCGAAATAATTATAAAGATTTGTATATTATTATAAAATTTGATAATTAAAAGTTAAAAATTATTGATTAATTAATAATAAAGTTATATTTATAAGGAAAAAAATATAAAAAAAAAATTTATTTGTTTTTATTATTAAATTATTAAAAGATTTTGTATTTTTTTTATTATTGTTTAATAATTTTAAATAAAAAAAAATTATTTTTATTAATAATATTTAAATTATTATTAAAAAAAAATTTTAAAAATTGATAAAACAAATTATATATATATTGATTTTTTTTGGCAATATATTATTAAAATTTATAAAAGATATAGGGTTTAAATAGGGAATCATTATCAATTGATAGTGAAAAATAAATATTCAATAATAAATTTTTATTAAAAAATAAAATAAAATTAAAAAATTAAAATTTTAAAAAAAAATAATTAATTTTTGATATATATTAAAAATCGATTATTTATTAAATAATAATATTTTTATTTATATTTATATTTATATTATTAAAAAAGTTAAAATTGGAAAACAAAGAAAAATTAGAAATAATATTTTGAAAAGATTTATAAATTTTATATTTTAAAAAAAAAGGGGTATATATTAATTATTTAATATTTGAAAAATTATAAAAAGTTAAAATAAAACGAATAATTTAAAAGTTAAAAAACTTTGAAAATAATTAAAAGGGTTTAAAAAATTTAATTTTTAAAAATTTTGATTTAAAAGAATTGTTTTTTTATTAATTTTTATTAAAAAATAATTTAAAATTTAATTTTTTGAAAATTTGAATTTTTTTTAAAAAATAAAAAAAAATGTTTTAAATAGAAATATTATTTTTTGAAACAATCTTTTTTTTATTTTTTATAGTAATTTTTTTTTTTTTTTTTTTTATAAAAATAAAAAAAACAAAAAGGATAATTGGGACAAAGATTTTTGCTTTTTTTTTTAATAAATCTTTATTATCCAAATTAAAGCTTAATATATTTTCAATCTTTATATTCTTAATTTTTTTAATTAAAAATAAAAAATATATTTGTATATATTAATTAATAATTAATGGATAGATAAAAAGTAATTTATAAAATATTAATAGATATTTAATAAATTCGTTAAGATTATATTTATATTGAAAAAAATAAATATTATGATTATAATAGCCTTTTTAGTATTATAAGGTTTATATATTAAACTAGTATGTTTCGTTTTGCGAATTATAATAAAGATAGTCGAAATATATTTTTTTTGATAAAAAACAAAGCAATTCTATATTTTCTGTTTTTTAATAAAATCTAATTTTATATCATTATATTTTTGTTAATAACAAAACAATCGATTAATATTAAAATAAAATTATTCGAATAATAGATTGTAAAGCTTTCTTTTATAAATATATTCGTTATATAATAATAAAAAATTATTAAAAAATAAATATTTCTAATTTACAATATTATTTTTTTTTAATATTTTTTTGGTTTTGTAAAAATTGATTAATTTTATATAATAAAAATAAATAAATTTAATAAAAATTATAAAGATATTTACAAAATGTTAAATAATTGTTATAAAAAAAATAGAAAAAAATATAATATTAATAAAAAAATTAATTAAAAAAAGAATATAAAAAGATATAAAAAATAGTATTAATAAAAATTGAAGATTTGAATTTTAAATTATAAGAATAAAAAGAATATAAATATTTTAAATAATAAAAAATATAAAATTTAATTATCCAATAAAAAAATTAATAAAGTTTTTATTTCTTTATATTAAAAAAAGAATTTTAGGTATAAAAATTTTAAAAATAAAATTATTAAAATAATTTTTAATATTTAATTAATATTCGTTAAACATTCATAAAATCTTCAACAAATCAAAAAAAATAAAGTAATACAAATATATAATACTAAAATATATTTTATTTAAAATCAATATTCTATTAATAATATAAATTTTAAATTAATAAAAATAAGTTATTGTTTAATAATTGTTATTTGTATAAAAAAATAATTATAAAAATATAAATCGAAAAAATGTTTTAATATATATAAACAATAAATTTTAATAAATAAGGTTTTTTGAATAAAACGTTTTAAAGAAAAAAACTTTATTATAAATTTAAAAATAATAAAAACAAAAAAAATATTTAAATATAAAATTTAGATTTAAAGTTAATATATCGATGATTGTTAATATTTAATATTAATTAATAGCAAATTTTTGGTGTAATATTTAATTTGTAAAATATTGATATATATAAAACGGATTTATATAATTAAGTGAAAAAGCTTTGGAAATTTGTAAAGCTTTATATTAAGTAGAATATTATCGTTTAAATAGTGATCGATGGTATATTACTAACTATTTGAAAAATAATAAAAATTTTATTTAAAAAATAATAAAAAGTCTTGAAGCCATTATTGACCTAATTGATTCCTTACATTTTCTATCTTAACATTTAATTTATAAAACATTAAATTTGTTTTTTTTAATATTGATTTAAAATTTAATACATTTTAATTATTTAAAAATCTTTATTATATAAATTTAATATTCCTTTTTAATTTAATTAAAAATAAAAATATTATTTATATAAATAATATAAAAGATATTAAAATATTTTAATAATATATTATTAATATATTATTAAAAAATAATTGGTTTTTTGTAAAATCTAAAGGGAAATATTAGATTTTTATAATTTTTTATAAATGTATAAAAAATGATTAAATCCTTATTTTCCGGGGTAATTATATAAATGTAATTAAAAACGTAATAAATATTAAAACGAATTAGAAATTTATTATTAATTATTAAAAAAATAATATTATTAATCAAAAAAAATAGATATTTATTTTTTCAAAAAATAATATTAAATTATTAATAATTAAAATAAAAATATATATTTTTTTTTAATTGTTTAATAAATATAATTAAAATTGTATATAGAATAAAATTTATAATAATAAAATTTTTAAAAAAAATTTTAAAAATAAATTAATAAATTTTATTAAATTTAATTTATAATATTTTGTAAAAACAAAAAATTTAATTTAATTTTTTATTTTTTTTAAAAATTATATAATAATTAAAATTGAATTAATAAAAAAATAAAATATTAATAATAAAAAAAAAAAATATATTAATATAATTGAAAAAATAAATAAATAGAAAGTTTTTTAAATTAAAATTTTTTATTATATTTTTATTTTATTAATTTATAATATTTTGTATAAAAATTGTAAAAATTTTGATGTTGTAATAATAATAAAAAATATAAAAAATATAAATATTGATTATAATAATTTAAGCAAATTTGTTTTTGAAAATTTAATTAGAAAAATGGTTATTATTATTTATAGAAAAAAGTATATAGTGGATATTATTTTAAAATAAAGTTTTAATAAATTTGATATGGTTAAATTTTTTTCGAAATAAATTTTGATATTTAGGTTTTTTAATTAAAAATTTTTTATAGATTTATTATAAGTGGTTTTAATAATATTAAAATTTATTTTATTTTTTAAGGGTAATAAATTAATTATTATTAAAAAAAAAAAAAAATTATTTAGTTTTTTTGTTTTTAAAAGTAAATAAAAAGTTATTATTAATAATATTTTTTGCAAAAATATAGGGAGGGATTATAAAATTGATAATTATAATAAGATTTAAAATATTTATTATAGGATTAAATTTATAAAAATAATAATTATTAATAAATTTTAATTTATAGGTAATAGGGTTAGGGATATAATTATAGATTATAAATTAATTAATATTGATAATAAATTTCTAAAATTGTATTTTAATAATCAAAAAGTATATGGTAAATTATTAATGAAGATTGAGCTTTATCTTAATTTCGATATAGTGAATAATAGAAGGTAAATTAAAATTATTAAAAATATAAATAAAAAATAATTTAAAAAAAGTTAAAATGTTAATATTTTTAATAAATAAAAAAAATTATATAATTTTATAATTAATAAAATTATTATTTAAAATATATATATTAATTAATATTTAAAAATATTTTTTATTTTTTTTTAAAATATAATTTAAAATAAAGAATTTGTTAAGGGTATAAAAAATGCTTATAATTTTATAAAAACAATTATTATTAAAAAAATAATAGAAAAAAAAAATTAATATATTATATAATAAAAAAAAAGTTTAAAATATAATTAAGAGATAAAATTATTTTCAAAACAATTTTTTTAAAGATTTTTAGTTTTTTAATATAAAATTTGTAATAAAAGTTATAATTGGAATTAGATTTATTTTGATATTAGTAATAAAGGTTTTAAAGGCTTTAAGAATTGTAATGTGGTTTATAAGATTTTTGATAAGTTAAAATCAAAATTTTTATAAACAATTTGTAATTTTGTAATTGAATTAAAGGTATTTAAGATAAAGTTTGTTATTATAAATAATTTGTTTTTGTTTTTTAATGTAAAAAAAAGTTTTTTTTTTTTTAAAATTGTTAAAACTTTTATTATTATTTTTAAATATATTAATAATAAAAGTTGAGAAAAATTGATTTTTAAATAAAATATTAATAATTATAAATTTTAAGAAAGATAAAATATAGAAAAAGTTTTATATAAAATAAATAATTTTAATAATTTAAATATTTTTATTAATTTAATAAAATTTAATAATTATAAAATTAAAATTATAAAACAATTTATTAAAAATTTTATTAAAATATTTTTTGTTTAATTTAATATATAAATTATATTATATAATTTTATTAAAATAATAAAGGTAATATATAAATTTTTTGAAATTAAAAAAAAATAATATAAATAATTAAATATTTTAAAAAAGCTTTATTATATTTGTTTTAGTATAAATTAATTTATATTTATTATTATATATTTTATTGAGGGTTATAAAAACGATATTAGGTATAAAAAATTTGTTATTTCAAATATTAAAAAAAATAAGTTTATAAATATTATTAATAATATAATTAAAAATATATTAGATATAATATTTATTATTATTAAATAAATAAGAATTAATATTAAATTTTTTATATATCTTATTATATCAAAAATCGAAGTTTTAAATAAATTAATTTAAAATTTATTTATTTTAAAATTTTTTAAAATCAATAATAATCTATAATTTAGAAATATATATAATAATATTAAAAACAACAAATTATTAAAAATATATATTAACTTAAAAATCATTAAAATATTTTTTAATTATAATATAATTGTTAAAAATATAATAAAGATTATTTTTTAATTATAAAATTTAAATATAAAAAAAATTATATTAATTAATTATATTAAAAAAAGATTATAAAATATTATTATTTTTTTTAATTTTATTAATTTTAATATTTAGTTTTTTAATAATAATAATTAAATTATTAATATATTATTTATAATTATTAAATTTTATAAAAAAATTTAAATAAATTTATTTTTAAAAATTTATTTTATATTTAATATTTTAAGTAAAAATATAATATTTTTATAAAAATTAGATTATTTAATTTAATATTTTTATAAACTTAAAAATTATAATAAATTGAAATTAAATTTTATTTAATTATTTTTAAATAATAATAAATATAATATTATTAAATTGATTAAAAATATTTATTTTAAAAATAATAAAATAATAATATTTAAAATTATTATTATTAATATTATTAGTTATAATAAATGAATCGAAATAAAAATAAAAAAAATTAAAAAAAATAAAAAAAAAATATAAAAACAATTAATTTAAAAAAATAAAAAAATAAAATAGAATATTTAGCTTTATTATGTAAAATAAAAAAATTGGGATAGATCTATAATTAATTAAGGTTATTAATAATATTTATATATTAATACAAAAATTTTTAAAATAAAATTTTTTAATAATTTTGAATAAAAAATTAATTTTTTTTTTTTTTTTTTAAATCTTTAAAAAATATAATTAAGAATCTAAATTGTATTATAAAAATGATTTAAAGATTTAATAATTTTAAAAACTAAAATTTATATTAATAAAAATCTAAATTTTAATGTTAAAAGAAAATATAGGATAACTAAACTTTATATAAATCTAGGTAGTTGTATTGAACTGGCGTTAGTGCCTAGTGCATAGTACTAAGCGAGTACTATGCCTAGAACCTAATACTATAGGAATGAAGAGCATTCACTACCAGGCACGTGATCGTAGGTCACGTGCTAGTCACGTGACCCGTACCCCTGTAACTTCGTCACAAGCCTAAGGTTTAAAATACTACGTCGCCAACGTCGTAGTATTTTAAAACTTTTAGTTATACTTTCATTATACTAATATACTAAAATCAATATAAAACCTTCAAATTATTTATGAAATATACAAAATTGGTATCAAATTATAGATCACGATTAGAGCTTTCAATTGGTATATTTTTTCTTAAATTTAAATAAAAGCCTAACGATCTGTACCAATTATAAAACTTTCAAAAAATAATAGTATTAAGACCTCTAGGCACGTGCATTATAAGCACGTATGCTTATATAAGTTCGTATGCTTATATAAGTTCGTAGCATGCTTATATAAGCATATATCTATACGATTTTATAATCTATATAATCATTTTAATCTACTACAGAACCTGAACGCTAGCTTCAATTATAATATAAATTATACCAATCGAAAGCTCTTAAAAAGCTCTATATTTTGATACAAAATTTATATATTAAATACGTTCTGGTATAGAGCTATATAAGGCTAAATATAAGGTACAGAATTAGGTGTGGTACAGGGGTGTTTCCAACTAGCATTTTGACCCTAAATAGGGTGTTTCAAACGTAGTTCCGAAGACCCTAATTAGGGTCGATTCGGGTGCGAGATGGGTGAATTTGGGAGCTGTACCTTCCTAGGTAGTCTGTGTGCACCGTATATGTGTTGTTGCCTGCCGATTTTCCGGTCCAGTTCAGGCGAAAAAATTTGGGTACCGGTACCGGTAGTTATACAGAAACGATGGCGTCATTGATGAGAATAATTGGTAAGTCCATGCCGGGGGTGGGAAATTAGTCTGAGACATTGAAGTGGAAACGAAACACAGAATGCCCACTTCGAGAACGATCAATCAATCAATTATTCCAAACACCTTATCTCGGCATTTAATTATTCTTCAGTCTGCATGATTGATATGAATTTGAATACTTCTCAACTCCATTCCATTCCCAAGGTCTAGCCGAAGGAAGGAGGGAGGAATATCTCTGTTTCTTTCTATTTTGGATTCTAAGTCCCCTACCCCACTTTCCGGCCCCCCCCCACTTTCCAGTCATCTCAAAATACATTTTTCAGTGAGTTATTTTCGAATTTTAATTTTTAATAATTTAATAACAATTTAATTAAATATTTTTAAATTTTAAAGTTTTATTAATTGGATTATGTTAAAAAATTATATCAAAAATAATATTGTTATAATATTAAAGATGATTGCAAATAAACGATTTATTAAAAAAGTTGATTTAGATTTTAATGTATTTCGAGTTATATTTTAAGATTAAATTAATAAGTATTTATTTTATAAAAAAGATATTTAAGTGATACAAAAGATAGTTTCGATTTAGGAGAAACGATTAATAAATTAAATTTTAATTTAAGAAAGTTTAAATATTAATTTTATTTATTAATAAATTTGTAAAATTGTTGAATACTTTTTTAATATTAAGAGAAAAAATTTTTTATTTAAAAAACGATGGATATGTAATTTTATATAAAGGAATTTTAGTATTAATATTAAAAAGCAATTTAGAATTGATTTAGTTAAAGTTTTTGAGGTTATATTTGATATTATTAAAAAATGATTTCAAAAATTCGAAATTCTTAAAATCAAATATATTAAACTGAAAAACAGATATAATATAAATAAAATGAATATTATAAAGAGTTAAAGTTTTAATAAATTAATTGTTAAAAATTTTTATTAACAATTTATTTAAAAAAAGTAATTTGGTTTTAGGGTTTGAATTTTATTTATTAAATGTATTTTAATAATAAAAAAAACTTTTTTTTTTTTATTATTTATAAAAAAAAACGTTTAATAATAATAATTTCTTATTAATTTTATTTCTTATAAAAATTAAAAGTTTATTATTATAAATAATAAATAAATTTTAAATATTACAAAATTAAAATAATTAAAAACTATATTTATATTTTTTACAATTTTATTTTATATAAACAAATTACAATTTTTTATTTTAAATAAATATAAAAATTATAAAACTATTAAATTTATAATAAAATATTTTAATCATAATATATATCTTATATTTCTATTATTATATATATTATATATATTACAATTATTAAATTTATTAATATTTTTATTTTTCAAAAACATATATCGTAATACATTTAATAAATTAAACTTTTTAAATAATTTTATATCAATTAAAAAACACAATTTCCTTTTTTGCTATTATAATACTCAATTAAAAAAATTAATAGTTTATAATATCAAATAAAAATAATATATTTCCAAATTGTAACTCAAAAATATAATTAAATTTATTATAAATCGATTATTGCTTAAAAATAGTAATTAAAAAATTAAAATATTTAATTCAATTTTAAATAATAATTTTATATTATAATAAAATATATATTTATTTTTTATAAAATAAAAAATCTTTTAAAATTTGAAAAAACTTTGAATATATATAAAGATAATGATTTGCAAGAAAAAAATCGATTTTTTGATTCAACGATTGTTTTTTAAGAAAATCGCGAAAGAATTTAATATTAAAGATTATATATTTATATAGTTTTAGTTTCGAATTTAACAATTGAAATATAAATTAAAACAAATTGCATTTAAAAAAAAACGTAAAATTAAAATAAGCCCGAATTCGAAGTTTGCAGGGATTAAAGAAATTAGAGATGTATAAATCGAAATTGGGAATCGAAAAATTAATGAAAATGATTTTAGTAATACTATAGAAAATAATATTATAAACGTTTTAATTGAAAATAAATAATTATTGAATTATTAAAGTTTAAAATTTATATATTAATTATTTTGAAATAGCCGAAAAATAGGGGGGGCTGGAAAATAAGGTAGGGGATTTAATACATATATAGGATTCCTATCTCTTCTCTGCTCACCACCTATCTAGCTACCTACTTTTAGTACATTAGGTTCTCCATCTCGAACCTCGGGAATCGGGGAGTCTTGATACTGAACACTGGTGGAGCTAGCGGCTATTGGATATATTGGAGTGTGTTATTGGTGCTCCGCAGTATCGATATCTACTCCGTAGGCTACAGAGAGATCCGATAAATGGAATGAATGACAAGGTACTGTAGGTCATTGATTACACTGGATGTGATGTGATGTGATGGGATATGATGGGATGTTGAAAGATATATGAATAGATACCTATGTTTCCTATGATTAGATAGGTAGATATCTATATATCACAACCGCCTGAGGAATTTTACAAACCAAGAAACCTCTGCATAGGTTGCATTAACTTGAGGCGAAAATTATAAAGTATACGGAATAGGGTATAAGGAAAACACCATGGCGATAATATATATATCTGTCGATGCCACTCAGCCTTTCAAATACCCAACATACAAGTTTGGCTACCTACCTATTCAAGGCTAACGATGATAAGCCAGTAACTTGCGTCGTTGTTGTCGTCTCCTTCCACTACTATCCGATGAAAATTTCTCTTCCTCTTCATTTCCCTTTTCCTTTTGCTTTTCCTCTGCTCTCTCCACATCTTCAAATTCCAATTCCGATCCACTAGTTATTTCCTCCGGCGGAAACCTCTACCTCCACTTCCTAATTTCTTTCAACCGTCACTCAACATAAGCACTGCCTCTTCCAAACGTATCCCTCACTCCATATATATAATCCCGGTAAAAATCGCCACTCCTGATTTATCGGTTGCCCAATATTCCCCTATCACACTCGGATTCTCCGGTGTCCAGTACCACTGGGATCCTAGTAACCAGGTATGCATCAGCCGTTCTGCGGTCCAGAATTCCTAGATCCACTGAGCAGTATCGGGATTTATTTCATGGAGTGGGTCTTGTTTTTGTCCGAGGTGGGAATTGACGTATCGACGGATCGTCCGTTTCATCATAGGTTGGTTGATAATATCACATCGCTTGTTGGTTGAATGATTAGACTTACCGGGCGTATTCGTTGACTCTGTCCGGAGGAAATTCTTCTTCCTCGGGAAAAGGGGCCCGTAGGATGTTATCCAGCCTATATGTCATAAATTGCAATCTTTTTTCCCTTCAAACATTGGCGACACCGTATAGGGTTGGGTTTTTTAACCTCTCCCCCCCGTCCGCGGCTGTTTCAATAGTCCAGATTGCATTTCAGATCAGGAAGCTTTTAACATCAGAAGAACTATCCATCATTGAACAGAGCCCGATATTTAAAATGGCATTACTGTTCCAAAAACATCAAATATCTCAAATTGATTCAAGAACGAAGAATCCATAATTTCCAGGCCGCAGCTCAAACTACAGAATACCACACACCTACGTCTAGAATAATATAAAAGCCCTACTTACTATCAACCTAGAGTGGTGACATAACAGCCAAATCCGGCATAGCAGCACTAAAGCAACCCACCACAATATCTTTAAATAGAAAAGAAGAACAAGGAAATGTTCTCCTTGTAAGTAATTGATATGCCCGAGGATGTTCAATTACCATGTGTCCAAGTGAAGATGATTTCCCAAAACTAGGTTGTCTTTCTGTGTTTATGGGGTATGGATACAAGAGGAGAGTTTAAAATCCATGGGAAAATGCTAGAACAATAATGAAACCATGTTGGAAATATCATAAAGGAATTGACAATCGGATTGTATGTGTTGTGTCCAAATGCGGAAATTGTTCAAGACAAAGGTTATTTTGACCACTACCCCTGGAGGAGGTAATGTTTAATTAAGAAAGTACGAGTATATATATAACAATAAATGATGGATAATCAACCAATTGGTTTTCATTTCTTACTGGGAAGAAATCCCCTAGTATCCCACTTTCCTATAAAAAGTGCAGTAGGGTAGTGCATTCATTACACATTATGCATCCATGACAAAAACAAGTCCGGGACATAATGCTTATAGGAGATGATGGACGAAAGGAAGATTCGGTCGAGAAAAAAATCAATCACCTGTGGCTTATAAGACCATATCAACACTTCGATCTGGAATATCTCTCCATATGAAAATTACCCCTCCGCAGAAAGACAATATCGGGGTATTCTACACATACACAGGTAGATAGATTATCAAAAATAGCCAAGGATAATAACGCACAGAAAGTCATTGGAGTTGAAATGGATGATGTGAAGCAGCACAAAGACTATGCAGATAAAATATGAAGAACGATTTGCTAGGGGGAGGGAATATCTACTCAGAAGTTCCCCCAGAGATCTTTATGTAAGTCAAACTTCCCAATAGGGAGTTATTTTGGATTTGGATTTTATACAAAAGGTACTATTGAACCTCCATTATATAATCATACCCATCTCATCAATCATACCCATCCGATCTATTGTACATTCCTTCTGAAATCCTCACCATGTATTGAATGACTGGAATCCATAACTTCCAAAATCCGACATAATTCAAAAGTCCGTAACCCTTCCATTGTAACTCCAATCACCCCTCTCGCCAGAACTTCCCCATCTTAAAGGTTCATTCTTTGGTCCACCAACCTCTCCCGTCTTAGGATTGATTTCCCCTTCGAATTCCGGCTTTGCACCTCTTCGAATATCTGGATGTAATTCCTCTCCCTTTCCTGTAGCAGATACTCTAGCATTCACAGCAGCTAATTCTATATCTTCCTTTTCGGCCGCAGTGGTGGCGGGTGATTGATTTATTTGTGGTTTTGCTCGCGATGATGATGTTAAGGTATTGGAAACGACTTCGACCTTCGGGGTACTAAATGCACCAGTAGAGGAACGTTGCAGACGTTCAAATTCTTCCTGTTCCTTTGGTGGCAGACGTGGTGGAGATGGACCAGTTGCGAATGCTGTTCGATGAGTCGTTTGTGAGAAGAGGCGACGGGTAGAAAGGAGGAACTTTGATGGTAAGCGTCGAGACATTTTGAATTGTTGATGAGTGAGCAATGGGAAAATTGAAAGATCTTCTCGTCTCGTCTGGTCTTATCTTGTGTATTTATTAGAATATTCACGAATGACCTCGGGGATTGATTTCTATATCGATGTCGATAGGTAGTATGCAAGCTTAGCCTTTATTATTGTGGTGAGGGGAATCGTGGCGAGGGGATTCGGGGATAGTGATGACGACCTCGGAAGTTTAATTTTCAAATGGAAAGAGATTGCGAGATTGGACATTTGGACATTCCCGCCCATTCACTTTCTGCCAAGGCGGTGACTTCATTGAGCCATAATTGAGAGGGGCGACGGTTTTGACTCACTTTTTTGGGTGATCAATAAGAATCCATCACTGATATATATATATATACAAGAAAGGAATCCGACTTGGAAAGAGTTTCGACCTGTATTTCAATTTCTCTTTTCTCACTCCACTTCACGACCCTTCACTTCACGACCCTTCACCACCTTTCCCATCTCTCTACATATCAATCATATCAATCTATAATTCAAAATGGAACATCTAAAGAGAACATTTGCACAATGCAAGAAAGAAGGAAGATCCGCATTGGTTACGTATATCACTGCGGGCTATCCTCTACCAGAGCATACCGTGGATATCATGTTGGGAATGGAGGCTGGTGGTACCGGTGAGTAAAACCATACTCTTTAATTGCCCTTGCAGAAATTGACAGCATTCGCAGATGTCATTGAATTGGGTATTCCTTTCACCGACCCTACCGCAGATGGACCCACGATTCAAAAAGCCAATACCCAAGCTTTGAAGAATGGCGTAACAGTTACATCGGTTTTACAAATGGTACGGGATGCACGAAAGAAGGGATTGAGAGCCCCAGTTCTCTTCATGGGTTATTACAACCCCTTTCTGAGTTATGGAGAGGAGAGATTATTGAAAGATTGTCGAGAAGCTGGTGTTAATGGTTTCATTGTTTGTGATTTACCACCAGAAGAAGCTGTTAGCTTCAGGAAGTTTTGCACAAGTGGAGGGTAAGTTTTTGGCACAATTCATTTTATCACATTTGAATACATTGCTTACAACTATTTTTGTATAGATTATCTTACGTTCCTCTCATCGCTCCTTCAACTTCCGAATCCCGAATGAAGCTTCTTTGTAAGCTTGCAGACTCCTTCATCTATGTCGTTTCAAGAATGGGTGTTACGGGAGCTACAGGAGGTTCAATGGATTCTGGATTGGAAGGTTTATTAAAAAGAGTAAAGGAATATTCAGGAAATGTTCCAGCTGCTGTAGGATTTGGTGTTAGCACAAGAGATCATTTCCTACAGGTTGCTAGAATCGCCGATGGAGTTGTTATTGGAAGTCAAATTATCAACACTGTCAATCAAGCACCTGCCGGTCAAATCGCGAAGAGTGTGGAAGAATACTGTGCTCAAGTTTGCGGAAGACGAGGTGATCCAAATGACCTAACTAGGGAGGTTGGCATGGCTGAGACAATGGATATTGCCCAAGAACCTAGCGGAGAAAATGTCACCGTTGATGCTGTCATTCGAGACGAAGATAGATCAGGACCTGGTTTAGCTGATCAAATCGAAGCTTTGAATATGAATGGTCCTATCGATCCAAAATTGGCATCTCAAAAGTTTGGAGAATTTGGTGGACAATATGTACCAGAGGCACTCATGGATTGTTTATCAGAACTTGAGGCAGGTTTCAACGCAATCAAGGATGATCCAGCATTCTGGGAAGAATATCGAACATATTACCCATGGATGGGACGACCAGGTCAATTACACGAGGCTCCAAGACTTACTGAGCATGCTGGTGGTGCCAAGATCTGGTTGAAGAGAGAGGATTTGAACCATACCGGAAGTCACAAGATTAATAATGCTCTGGGACAAATCCTTCTCGCACGAAGATTAGGTAAGACCGAAATTATTGCAGAAACTGGTGCGGGACAGCATGGTGTGGCTACAGCAACCGTCTGCGCAAAGTTCGGTATGAAATGTACCATTTATATGGGAGCTGTAAGTTCAAGAAATCTTTTCCCCCAGTTTATTCGCTGCGGTACTAATCAATTATACAGGAAGACGTAAGAAGACAAGCTCTCAATGTTTTCAGAATTAAGCTTCTCGGTGCTTCAGTCGTCGCAGTCGAAGCTGGTTCCCGTACCCTTAGAGATGCTGTCAATGAAGCCATGCGCTCTTGGGTCGTCAAGCTTGACACCACTCATTATATCATTGGATCAGCTATCGGTCCTCATCCATTCCCAACTATTGTTAGAACTTTCCAATCAGTTATCGGTAACGAGACTCGGGCTCAAATGTTAGAGAAACGCGGTAAACTCCCAGATGCTGTCGTTGCATGCGTTGGAGGTGGTAGTAATGCGGTTGGCATGTTCTACCCATTTTCGAAAGACCCAACTGTCAAGTTACTAGGTGTTGAAGCCGGTGGTGATGGTTTAGATACAGAACGCCATTCTGCTACTTTGACTGGTGGTACAAAGGGTGTTTTGCATGGTGTCCGTACATATGTCCTTCAGGACAAAAATGGACAAATCTCAGAGACTCATTCGGTATCTGCTGGTTTAGATTATCCAGGTGTTGGACCAGAATTGAGTAACTGGAAAGATACCGATCGCGCCATGTTCGTTGCGGCAACAGATGCTGAAGCTTTCAAAGGATTCAGATTGATCAGTGAGAAAGAGGGTATCATTCCAGCTCTGGAAACTGCTCATGCTGTATGGGGAGGAGTAGAATTGGCAAAGACCATGAATAAAGATCAAGATGTGGTCATTTGTTTAAGTGGTAGAGGTGATAAGGATGTACAAAGTGTTGCAGAGGAGTTACCCAAGTTGGGTCCAGGAATTGGATGGGATTTGAGATTTTAGATACGTTATTTAGATTTGATGATTGCGGGCGTTACAAGGACCTGTAAATATTGGAGGATATTATGAGTATGAATAGACTGAAAAGCATTTTCTCTTATACAATGAATATGGTTGTTAATAGAGTCTACCCACACTCCCGAGTTCTAATGACTCTTGCTAGAAACGCTCTCGAGCCTTTGCTTTCCACCAGATGGATATCTCTCAGGACTTCCACTAGGCAACCTCGACTTGTTTCTCGAACTTCTCGAAAACAATCGATACATCAACCTTCGACAAGCAGTTTGGGATGTGATGATATACACAATCACATTCCAAACTCCCTGCAGTGACAACACCAATGATTCGATGTAGTTTAATGAGAAGTTAATACGGTTGGGGTTCACCATCTGCCAAATTCTATTGACACTGGCAGGAACCCATGATAGAATCATAGCAATAAAGAAAAGAATGGCCACTCTTGCATATAGCCATGCTTCTGGATTGGTTTCCGACTCTGCAACCTCTCGGGTTAAACTTCTCATTCTTCGCATGTGATAAAGTTGAGTTTCTCGTTGTTGAGGTGTCGCTTGAATATCAACCGCATATTGATCAGATGGCAAACTACTTTCCGAGACAGCTTGATCACTGGCATCTTTGACAATCGATCGTTCTTCATAGGTAATTTCGATTTCGGTCGTGACGGTACTTGCGAATGGACTCTCGTTCAATGGGTTGAGGAATCCTTTTAGATGCTCACGCTTATCCCAGATTACTTTGGCGGCCATCATGTATACGATCAAAGCGAAGAGAATGGTGACCCTAGGAGTACAGCATTAGTGAATGTGATTAAGGAAAGAAAGAAAGAAAGAAAGATGGAAAGATAGAAAGATGTTCAAGCTTGGGCCTGTAGATAGGTACTCACCAAACAATCCCATATAGAAAGACTAAGCGCATCCAATCCCATCTCTCACTTATCCAACACCACACAATGGCTGATCCATAGACATGACCTCGTTCTTTCGTTGAGATGAATAAGAAAACAAACGCTGGTATGAAGGAAAGTCCATAGCATGCAATTAAATACCATACATCCAACTTTCTCAACTGATGTGTATTATAACCCTTGAAGAAAACCAGATAGACGTTGATGGCCATGAAGAAAGCCCAGAAACAATCGACGCCACGGAACATCTGAACCAAGAAGGCTTGGACTTGGCATAGACCGGAAATATCAAAAGACGAATGGCTAGTCAATGAAGCCGGGCCAAGCGTAGAGATCAGACATGAGATACTCGAACCAATGTTCCCCCATGATGCGAAAAAAATCAGTCGGTTGATTGGCTTGTCGAATGATGTACATAATAAGAAGGTCAAAATTATGAAGAGGTTCCCGAGGACAGAAATAACCGATGTCACTCGCTCCGTGATGTCAAGTGCTTGGATTTCCGCATACGTTAGGGAACTTAGGCCTGACGACATGATACCGGTACGTACAGCTTGGAGTTCGATGGCCGCCGCTTAGGATTTAGTTTTGACGAAAGGAGAGAAAAATATGTCAGGAGGTGTCATTCATGATACCACACCCTTCTATAATGTGGTTCAATGGGTGATCTTCAGGAGTTGATGCAAAGGTGGAAACGTTGAAGAAGAAGGCTTAATTGAAGTAGACTTTTTATGTCTGTGGAGATAATATAATTGTCATATATTTCTCCCACAGAAAATCGCAAATAAATAAATCCCCCCTTTTTGGACAGATAAGAAGGTTCTTCACTTGTGTCTTGTCCACCCCGGGCACCCCATTTTCTTCTTCAACCTCGTTTTTGACAAGGGCAATACCGGAATACCATATGACTTGAGGTGTTTGAGTTTTTTCACAAACCTTAAAAAGTAGACCACCGGTGAGTCCCCGATGAGGCCCCGGTGTTTTCTTCATTACTCTCTTATATTATCTTTGATAATGTCCATTGAAGTTGTGTATATTCTTCGGTAAAGTCCCGGCCAACGTGTTTCACTTCCCCGGATAAAAAGCTTACAACACGCGGTCGACAAGGTTGGAATTGGTATTGTTTCTATCAATTCCAAGAAGTACTCCCAATTAGATTATGAGAAGTTTTTCGCCTCCGAACACGTGTTTCCCCTGATTTCTCTTTTTCTCCAAAAGATGTCTTCTTGTTTCGTTTTCGAGATTGGACTCATGGGAGAAATTAGATAGATGTAGGTACCGACCACCGACAGGTAGGATCCATAGTTTTCAGTATCATTATCGTAAACTTGTAAGACATCAGACATGAGATTGAAAGTTCAATTCGAGCTTTGAAAGTCCAAGGACTCTGGAGTAAAGCTTAACCTTATCGAAATTCATATAGATTATTGTTGAATTAATAATTAATAATTGCTCATTGCTAAGATAAAAGTTAGATATATTGTATGGATGAAGGCTGAAGTGAATTGAACATTTGTATTGTAACTTAACTTGAAGGCAATAAGATTTCATTCCATCATATATATGATATATATGATGATGTACATATTGGCATGTATCATGATGTATGTTGAAACTTGACAACTACCGATAGCTGGGTGGGTTCAAGGTTGCCTCCTTCATGCCTTTCATGCTTAGGCGAGTACGTACGTACGTGAACTAGGATAGGTATTGAGCCTAGCCCGGTCTCTTAAATATCCCTAGCTAATAGCTACCGAGGTGCTAGGTAACCCTGAGTATATAGTAGATTAAAATGCCCTAGCGGCCGATTGACTTTTTCCTTCTCCCTTATGGTATCCAATCCTTTGCTTCACATTACCATTAAAATTCCGATCAATTTCTTATTTGAACAAGGAAGAAACATCATTTCAATTTCTTTCGGCCATTATTATTTACAAATAATCTATTTATTTGTAGAGTACAAATTATTTATAAATAATTTATAAATATTTTGAATTAGTATAAAAATTAATATAAAAATTATCAATAATTTTAAAAAAAATAAACAAGATTTACAAAATTTATCAAAAATTTATAAAAAATCCACAATTTTATAAATAACCGATTTACCTGCCCCGTATAGATTGTTTGCAAATTATTTGTATTTACTTTGTACGAAGCACGGGGTACTTATTGAGATTTAGCATTATTTGTTTTGTATGCGGATTATTTGCAAATAACCCGTTAGCTTCAATATCCGCCCTGTGGGGTTCTGTTGCGTAGTCTAGTAGATATAGTAAATAAGCATTAAACAAACAGCAAAATTTATAACACTATAATAAGAAAATTTCTAGAGGAATATAAATCAAGACCTTGTTATTTTTTATATATTTTTTTTGATGATTTTTAAGTAAAAAAACTGTATAAAATATAAAAATTATTTTTATAAATAAAGTTTTAATTTTTTATTATTAACAAATTATTTATTATATAAAATGAAATAATTAAATTATTAAGAAATGAATATTGCGTTTTTAAGAATATTAAAATATATAAAAATAATTGTTTATTATAATATTAGAAAAAAATATAATTGTTAAGCTTTTTTTAAAAAATTGAATAAAGATTTATGTTTTTTAAATAAAAATTTAGATTATAATTTGATTTGAAAAATAGAGAAATGGGGTAATAGAACAAAATCAATAAAATTAAAAAAATAGAATATATTTAATTTATTAATATTAAAATATTTTTTAAATTGAAAAAAAAAAGTTTATTTTTTTTAATATTAATAATTTTTTTTAGAAGTATTTAATATATTAAAAAGTTTTAAATTATATTTATTATTTAATTATAAATTAATTATTTTATATTTATATCAAAATTATTTTATAAATATTATAATATTAACTTAATAATTGGTTAAAAGTTTTTTTGCAATTTTATAAATATTTTATTTATTTTTTCAAGTTAGATATTTATAATTATTTATATTTATCTTTTTTCGATTTTTTATATAATTCTTTTTATTTAATTTTAAATAATATAATATTTTTATTTTAATAAAGATATTATTTTTATTTAAAAAGAAAATGTATTTCTTTAAAAAAATGAATTATGTAATTAAAAAAAAAATAATATTTTTATTTAAAAAATTAAAATATTTTTATTGGAAAAATTAAATTATTATTATTTAAAAAAAAGAATATTATTATTTAAAAAAAAGAATATTTTTATTTAAAAAAAGAATATTTTTATTTAAAAAAAGAAGTATTTTAATTAGAAAAAAGTATAATATTTTTATTTAAAAAAATATATATTATATTTATTTAAAAAAGTATATTATTTTTATTTGAAAAAAAACAAATTATTTTTATTTGAAAAAATAAATTATTTTTATTAAAAAATATTTTTATTTAAAAGAATATAATATTTTGATTTTAAAAGAAAGATTATTTTTATTAAAAAATATAATATTTTAATTAAAAATAAGATAATATTTTTATTAAAAAAAAAGATTATTTTAATTAAAAATAATATAATATTTTTATTTAAAAAAATATATATTATATTTATTTAAAAAAGCAAATTATTTTTATTTAAAAAAGCAAATTATTTTTATTTGAAAAAATAAATTATTTTTATTAAAAAAATAAATTATTGTTGTTAAAAAATATTTTTATTTAAAAGAATATAATATTTTTATTTTAAAAAATAAATTATTTTTATTAAAAAATATTTTTATTTAAAAGAATATAATATTTTTATTTTAAAAATGAAATTATATTTATTAAAAAAAATAAAATATATAATAAAAAAGAATATAATATTTTGATTTTAAAAGAAAGATTATTTTTATTAAAAAATATAATATTTTAATTCAAAATAAGATAATATTTTTATTAAAAAAAAAGATTATTTTAATTAAAAATAATATAATATTTTTATTTAAAAAATTAAATTATTATTATTTAAAAAAAAGAATATTATTATTTAAAAAAAAGAATATTTTTATTTAAAAAAAGAATATTTTTATTTAAAAAAAGAAGTATTTTAATTAGAAAAAAGTATAATATTTTTATTTAAAAAAATATATATTATATTTATTTAAAAAAGTATATTATTTTTATTTGAAAAAAAACAAATTATTTTTATTTGAAAAAATAAATTATTTTTATTAAAAAATATTTTTATTTAAAAGAATATAATATTTTGATTTTAAAAGAAAGATTATTTTTATTAAAAAATATAATATTTTAATTAAAAATAAGATAATATTTTTATTAAAAAAAAAGATTATTTTAATTAAAAATAATATAATATTTTTATTTAAAAAATTAAATTATTTTAATTAGAAAAAATATAATATTTTTATTTAAAAAATTAAATTATTATTATTTAAAAAAAAGAATATTTTTATTTAAAAAAAAGTTATTTTAATTAGAAAAAAGTATAATATTTTTATTTAAAAAATTATATATTATATTTATTTAAAAAAGCAAATTATTTTTATTTGAAAAAAGTATAATATTTTTATTTGAAAAAATAAATTATTTTTATTAAGAAAATAAATTATTGTTATTAAAAAATATTTTTATTTAAAAGAATATAATATTTTTCTTTAAAAGAATATAATATTTTTATTTAAAAAGAAAAATTATTCTTATTAAAAAATATAATATTTTAATTAAAAATAATATAATATTTTTATTAAAAAAATTAAATTATTATTATTTGAAAAAAAGAATATTTTTATTTAAAAAAAAGTTATTTCAATTAGAAAAAAGTATAATATTTTTATTTAAAAAGATATATATTATATTTATTTAAAAAAGCAAATTATTTTTGTTGTATTTTAATTAAATATATAATATCTATCTTTTAATTAATTATATAATTTATTTATTTAATTAAATATATTAATTAATTAATTAAATAATTAATAAATTATATATTTATTTAATTATACAGGGTATAATTAAATGTACGGTACGGTAGTATGAACTACGCGAATACGTGCCTAATACGATCATTTGAATCGTATAGTGTTCTTTCAGAATTCGAAACGCCGCATTGGGAAAGGTTGATTCTTTATTCGATTTTCCATTGGAAAAAGCAATATAATAGGGCATTTCATTTTCGATACTATAATTTTCAATCAATATAATTAATATAATTAATAAAATCAAAAATATCATTAATATAATACATTTATCTTTTATTTAATTAATTAATTGTAATTTAAAATCTAATTTACATTCCCTACACCATATATATATCTCTACATATATATAATATATAATCTATATAATTTATAATAATTATTAAAACAATTTATTATATTTAATAATATTAATTGTATAAATTAAAAATATTAATTGTATAAATTAAAAATATTTATATATAAAATAAAATAAAAATAAAAATATTATTTATTATATAATAATTATTGTAACAAAATTAAATACTTTTGTTTGTATATATATTAATACAGACTAAATATATTATATATTTATATCAAAATATTTTTATCTATACTTTTTTAATTAAAATATTATTAATATTAGAATAAATTTTATATTTATTATGATTAATTATTTTATTATTATATATATATATTTATTATTTTAAAATCAATTAATAATAATATATTATATAAAAATATATTATATAAAAATATATTATATAAAAATATATTATATAAAAATATATTATATAAAAATATATTAAATAAAAATATATTATTATCACATTAAGACTTTGATTTAATATAATAATTATATAATTAATCATATAATTATTATAATTATATAATTTATATTTATATTAAATAATATTTTTTTTCAATATAATTTTTTTATTAAATTGTATATCTACAATTTTATTTTTCTAATTTTATATAACATGTATAACAATTATATAAAAATATATTATATAATAATATATTATAAAATAAAATAAAATAAAAAATGGTAATCTTTAATATTATAATAAATTATAAAAAAAAAAGATTTAATTTAAAAAAATAATAATTTAAATATTTTTTAAATTTTATTTTAATTTTATAGTTTTATAATTTTAATAGAAATCTTAAATAATTTCTTATATAATATAAAGAAATTTATTATAATTTCAAATATTGAAATTATATTATAAATTATAAAAAAAAAAGAATTTTAATTTAAAAAAAGAATTATTTAAATATTATTTTTAACTTTATTTTATTTTATACCTTTAATAATATTTTATAATAATTTTTATTAATATTTTAAAATTTTAAATTAATATAAATAAAATAAAATATTATTATTTAAAAAAATATAATATATTTATTTAAAAAATAAATTACTTTAATTAAAAACAATATAATATTATTATTTCAAAAAATATATATTTTTTTTAAAAAAATAAATTATATCAATAAAAAAATATAATATTTTTATTTAATAAAATAAAATATTTTTATTTAAAAGAAATTATTTTAATAAAATCAAATTATTATTATTTTAAAATATTATATTTCTTTTGAAAAAATAATTATTTTTATTTTAAAAATTAAATTATTATAATTAAAATATTAAAATATTTTTAGTTAAAAAAATTTATTTTAATAAAAAGAAAATCAAATTATTTTAATTAAAAGAAATATAATATTTTTATTGGAAAAAAAAAATTTTATTTTAAAAATTAAATTATTATAATTAAAATATTAAAATATTTTTAGTTAAAAAAATTTATTTTAATAAAAAGAAAATCAAATTATTTTAATTAAAAGAAATATAATATTTTTATTTTAAAAAATATTTTTATTTAAAAAGTTAAAATATTATAATTAAAAAATTAAAATATCTTTATTTAAAAAAATAAATTATATAATTAAAAAAATATAATATCTTTTTTCAAAAAAAAACATTTTAATTAATAATAATATAATATTTTTATTTAAAAAAAATTTATTTAAAAAACTAAAATATTTTTATTAAAAAAATATAATATCTTTATTTAAAAAATAAATTATTATAATTAAAAAATTAAAATATCTCTATTTAAAAAAATATAATATTTCTATTTAAAAAATATAATATTATTATGAAAAAGAGATTATTTTAATTAAAGAAATATAATATTATTTAACAAATAAATTATTTTCATTTAAAAAATTTAAAATATTTTTATTTAAAAAGATTTATTTTTTAAAAAAGAAAATCAAATTATTATTATTTAAAAAAAAAAATTTTTATTAAAAAGATAAATTGTTTAATTAAAAGAAATATAATATCTTTATTTTATAAATTAAATTATTATAATTAAAAAATTAAAAAATCTTTATTCAAAAAAATATAATATTTTTATTCAAAAAAATAGATTATTCTTATTGAAAAATATTTTTATTTAAAATAATACATCATTTTTATTCAACAAAAATAAATTATTTGAATTAAAAAAAATAATAATATTTTTTTTTAAAAAAAAATATTAATGAAAAACAATATAATATTTTTATTCAAAAAAAAAATCTATTTAAAAAACTAAAATATTTTTACTAAAAAAAAATATTATGTTTATTTAAAAAATAAATTATTTTTATTCAAAGAAAAAAAATTATTTTAATAAAAAAAGTTAAATTATTACTATTTAAAAAAAGAATATCTTTATTCGAAAAAATAAATTATTTTAATAAAAAAAGTTAAATTATTACTATTTAAAAAAAGAATATCTTTATTCGAAAAAATAAATTATTTTAATTAAAAAAAATATAATATTTTTATTTAAAAAATAATATTTTTATTTAAAAAAGATTTTTTATCAAAAAAATAAATTATCTTCATTTAAAAAAATATCTTTATTTAAAAAAAGAAACTATTTTAATTAAAAAAAATATAATATATTTATTAAAAAAATTAAAATATTTTTATTTGAAAAAATAAATTATTTTAATTAAAAAAAATATAATATTTTTATTTAAAAAAAGATTTTTTATCAAAAAAATAAATTATCTTCATTTAAAAAAATATCTTTATTTAAAAAAAGAAACTATTTTAATTAAAAAAATATAATATATTTATTAAAAAATTAAAATATTTTTATTTGAAAAAATAAATTATTTTAATTAAAAAAAATATAATATTTTTATTTAAAAAAAGATTTTTTATTAAAAAAATAAATTATCTTCATTTAAAAAAATATCTTTATTTAAAAAAAAGAAACTATTTTAATTAAAAAAATATAATATATTTATTAAAAAATTAAAATATTTTTATTTGAAAAAATAAATTATTTTAATTAAAAAAAATATAATATTTTTATTTAAAAAAGATTTTTTATCAAAAAAATAAATTATCTTCATTTAAAAAAATATCTTTATTTAAAAAAAGAAACTATTTTAATTAAAAAAAATATAATATATTTATTAAAAAAATTAAAATATTTTTATTTGAAAAAATAAATTATTTTAATTAAAAAAAATATAATATTTTTATTTAAAAAAGATTTTTTATTAAAAAAATAAATTATCTTCATTTAAAAAAATATCTTTATTTAAAAAAAGAAACTATTTTAATTAAAAAAATATAATATATTTATTAAAAAATTAAAATATTTTTATTTGAAAAAATAAATTATTTTAATTAAAAAAAATATAATATTTTTATTTAAAAAAGATTTTTTATCAAAAAAATAAATTATCTTCATTTAAAAAAATATCTTTATTTAAAAAATTAAAATATTTTAATTAAAAAATATTTTTATTTAAAAATATAAATTATTTTAATTAAAAATAATATAATATTTTTATTTATAAAATAAATTATTTTTATTCAAAAAACTTAAAATATTTTTATTTAAAAAAAACTTTATTTTAATTAAAAATAATATAATATTTTTATTTATAAAATAAATTATTTTTATTCAAAAAACTTAAAATATTTTTATTTAAAAAAAACTTTATTTTAATAAAAAATATAATATTTTTATTTAAAAAAAATATTTTTATTAAATCAATATTTTATATTTATTTAAAAATAAATTATTTTTATTTAAAAAAAACTTTATTTTAATTAAAAATAATATAATATTTTTATTTATAAAATAAATTATTTTTATTCAAAAAACTTAAAATATTTTTATTTAAAAAAAACTTTATTTTAATAAAAAATATAATATTTTTATTAAATAAATATTTTATATTTATTTAAAAATAAATTATTTTTATTTAAAAAAATATCTTTATTTAAAAAATTAAATTATTTTAATTAAACAAATATAATATATTTATATTGATTTTATTTAAGGGGGAATAAAGCGTATAGAATTTCAATCTATATATATAATCTTTTTTGTTATTTTTAAAAAATTATAAAGATTAATATTATATTAAAATGTTTAATATATTTTAATATATTTATATATTAATAATTTGTATAATTAGTTATATAATTATATTAATATTAACAATTTTTTAGAAAAATAAAAAATTATATAAATTAATTCATTCCCTAGAAATTATGTAATATTTATTTTATTTATATTTATATATTTATATAATTATATATTTATTATATTTATTATATTTATTATATTTATTATATTTATTATATTTATTATATTTATTATATTTATTATATTTATTATATTTATTATATTTATTATATTTATTATATTTATTATATTTATTATATTTATTATATTTATTATATTTATTATATTTATTATATTTATTATATTTATTATATTTATTATATTTATTATATTTATTATATTTATTATATTTATTATATTTATTATATTTATTATATTTATTATATTTATTATATTTATTATATTTATTATATTTATTATATTTATTATATTTATTATATTTATTATATTTATTATATTTATTATATTTATTATATTTATTATATTTATTATATTTTTATATGATTTCTTTTTTATTTCAATTGTAATATTTATAATTATAAATATAAATATAAATTGAAATAAAGTTTTAAAATTAAAATATAAAATTAATAATATAAATTTAATAAAAAGATTTATATTGAAATATTCGATTTGAAGATAGAAAATTATAAAAATTGAAGGTTTTTATAAGAATAAAATAAATTCGATTTTAAGAAAGAAAATAAAAAAATCGAAAAAATTGAAGAAAACAAAAATAAGATAAATTCGAGTTTATTATAAAATAAAATTATAGTATTATAGATTTGATTTTTTTGCAAAATGAAATTGTAGTTATTATTTAATTTAAATAATATATAATAAATATAAAATTTAATTATAAATATTGTAAATATTATTTTTTATATTTTATTAATAATATATTATAATATATATTATAAATATAAAAAAATATATTTTTAATATTTTAAATAAAAATTAATATTTTATTTATTTAAAATTTAGATTTTTTAAATATATTTCTTAATTATAATAATATAAAATATTTATTAATAATACAAATTTTGAATAATAAATATAATTAATTCTTTTTTTTTATTTCGATTTTATTTAATATAATTAATATTTTTATAATAATATAATTATTATACATTATTTAATATTTATAATACTTTTAAATTTATAATATTATTAATTAATATTGATTTTGTTTAAAAAAGAAAATAAAGTATACTAACCATTACGGAAAATAGATTTTCAGACTATATATTTGAAAAACTTTATATTTTGTTTTTCTATATAATTATTATATTATAAAAGATTTTTCAAATCAATAATCTGAAAATCTATTTTCCGCGACGGCTAGTATTATTATTAGTATTATTAGTATTATTAGTATTATTAGTATTATTAGTATTATTAGTATTATTAGTATTATTAGTATTATTAGTATTATTAGTATTATTAGTATTATTAGTATTATTAGTATTATTAGTATTATTAGTATTATTAGTATTATTAGTATTATTAGTATAAAAATGATATTTAATTATTTAATTATTTACTTATTTATTTAATTATTTTTTTATTTATTTATTTATTTATTTATTTATTTATTTATTTATTTATTTATTTATTTATTTATTTATTTATTTATTTATTTATTTATTTATTTATTTATTTATTTATTTATTTATTTATTTATTTATTTATTTATTTATTTATTTATTTATTTATTTATTTATTTATTTATTTATTTATTTATTTATTTATTTATTTATTTATTTATTTATTTATTTATTTATTTATTTATTTATTTATTTATTTATTTATTTATTTATTATTTATTATTTATAGGGGCAAGCCTCCAAACCCGATTTGTAAATTCGATATGTAGGCTAGATAGGTTTATAGGTTCGTAAATTCGTAGGTTTGTAGGTTTATAGGTTTGTAAGTTCGATAGGTTTAATTTGATAGATAGATTTGATTCAATAGATTTGATAAGTAGATTTATATGATTTAGTAGGTAGGTTTGTATATATATAGATTTAATGATTTGTAGAGTAAATAGGTAGATAAATTTAATTAGATTTGATTAGGTTTGGTTAGATAAACTAGATAAATTAAATAAGTTAGATAGGTTAAATAGGTTAAATAAGTTAGGTAGACTAGATAAATTAAATAAATTAGATAAATTAAGTAAGTTAGGTAGGTTAAATAAATTAGATAGGTTAAATAAATTAGATAAATTAAATAAATTAAATAAATTGTAAATTAAATAAGTTAGATAAATTAAATAAATTAAGTAAATTAGATAGGTTAGGTCAATTAGATAAATTGTAGATTAAATAAGTTAGATAGATTAGATAGATTAGGTAAGTTAGATAAACTAAATAGATTAGATAAATAATTGAGATTTTTAATAAATCAATTAAAAAATATAAATTAATACTTTATAATTATTTAAAAGCGATTTTTAAAAATAATATATTTTTAGAAAATAATTTTTTTTATAGTATATATATTATATAATTATGATATAATATATGGTATTTTGAAATTAAATTTAATTTTTCAAATTTAGAAAACTTTAATTTATATATATAATCTTTTTTATTATTTTTAAAAAGTTATAAAGATTAATTTTTTATATAAAGATTAATATTATATTAAAATATTTAATATATTTTAATATATTTGTATATTAATAATTTGTATGGTTAATTATATAATTATATTAATATTATATTAAAAAATTAAAATATTTTTAATTAAAAAAATAAATTATTTTTATTTAAAAAAAAAATTATTCTAATTAAAAAAATATAATATTATTTAAAAAATAAATTATTTTTATTAAAAAATAATATTATTTAAAAAATAAATTATTTTTATTAAAAAATAAATTATTTTTATTAAAAAATAAATTATTTTTATTAAAAAATAATATTATTTAAAAAATAATATTATTTAAAAAATAATATTATTTAAAAAATAATATTATTTAAAAAATAATATTATTTAAAAAATAATATTATTTAAAAAATAATATTATTTAAAAAATAAATTATTTTTATTAAAAAATATTTGATACAATAAAAATATATAAAAAAAACAAAGTTTTTATTATATTATTTAAAATAATTATATACTAATTATATTTGTATAGTTAATCTTAATATAACAATATTTTTATTTACAAAATAAATTATTTTTATTTAAAAAACTTAAAATATTTTTATTTAAAAAAATTTATTTTAATAAAAAGAAAATCAAATTATTATTATTTAAAAAAAATATTTTTATTTAAAAAAATAAATTATTTTAATTAAAAAAAATATAATATTTTTATTTAAAAAAAAATTATTTCTATTTTAAAAAATATTTTTATTCGAAAAAATAAATTATTTTTATTAAAAAATAATTTTATTGAAAAAATATAATATCTTTATTCAAAATAATACATCATTTTTATTTTAAAAAAAATAAATTATTTTAATTAAAGAAAATAATAATATCTTTTTTTAAAAAAAAATATATTATATAATCAAAAAAATATAATATTTTTCTTTAAAAAAAACATTTTAATTAAAAACAATATAATATTTCTATTTAAAAAGAATTTATTTGAAAAACTAAAATATTTTTATTAAAAAAATATAATATCTTTATTTGAAAAATAAATTATCTTCATTTTAAAAAAGTAAATTTTCTTTATTTGAAAAAAGAATTATTTTAAATAGAAAAAATATAATATTTTTATTTCAAAAAATAAATTATTTTTATTTAAAAAAATAAATTATTTAATTAAAAAAAAAATATTTTTGTTTAAAAAATAAATTATCTGTATTTCGAAAAAAAATTACTTTTATTAAAAACAAAATAATATTTTTATTTTAAAATTAAAAATATTTTAATTAAAGATAATATAATATTTTAATTTAAAAAAATAAATTATTTTTATATCAAAAAAGTAAATTATCTTTATTTAAAAAAAGAGATTATTTTTATTTAAAAAAATAAATTATTTTTATTTAAAAAAATAAATTTTTTTATTTAAAAAATAAATTATTTTTATTTAATAATAATAATTATTAATAATAAATTTTTTTTTTTAAAAAAAACGAAACTTTTATTATATTAATATTTAGAATAATTATTTATTAATTATTTTTGTATATATAATAATTAATTATATTATTGTATTAATTAATTTAAAAAAGAATTATAAATTAAAAATTTAATATATTATTAAATATAATATTTATATTATTTATAAATTTTTAAAATTAATAAATCTTTTTTATTTAAATAATTTTAAAATTTTAAAAATATTTTTTTTAATTTTTGAAATTAAATTATATAGAATATTATTAAATATTTTTATAAAAAAATAATCGGTTTAAATTCAAATTTTAATTATTTGAATATTTTTGATTTAGAGTTTAAAAGAATTTAATTAAATATAGTATTTATTGGTTTATTTTAGGGTAATGAATATATATATATATGATAATAGAGTGATTAATAATAGTAAATATAAAATTTGTTATAATATTAATAATATTTTAATTAAAAAAATGTAAATGAAAGTATTTTAATATAAATGTATATTGTGTTTAGTTTATATTAGTATATATGTAGGCAAAAGTATATATTAGTTTGGTTACTTAGTGATAAATCATTATTAATCAATAATATATAATAAATAAATTATATTGTAAAGTATATTAGAATTGGATACAAAATATATAATCCTTATATGTATCCATTATACGGGCGGTATAGCTGTATGTGGCTAACATCATTACTAATAGAGTTATGTAATCGGAGGTTATATACTTTAAATTATAATATTAATATTTTCCGAAAAAAAATGAGTATATATATTTAAAAGCAAATGTAAGATACAAAATATATATATGATAAAAAAAAAAATATAAAAAAAAAAAATGTAAAAATAATTTTATTGCTTTTTATTATATATTTTATATATATTATATATATAAATATTTATATTAAAATTAATATTATTATATTTATTTTTGATATAATTTTAATTTAATATTAATTAAATATATTTAATTTATTAATTAGATTTTAATTTATATATATTTGAATTAATAAAATTAATTAATATTTAATAATATTTTATTTTTATTATAATATCCGCCAGATTATTTTTATTATTAATTTATATCATTTTAACAATTTTTTAATATTTATAATTTTATCAAAATATTATAATATTAATTATAAACCATTTTTTTTAAATCATTTTAAATTTTATAATATATTTATATAATAATTTGAAATTAATATATGTTATAAATAAAATTTTATTTAATTTTAAAATATTATTAATAATATTTTTAATTATTAATGTAATATTGAATTTTAATATAAATGTATAAAGTTTAAATATAAAAATATTTTTTATAATTTGTTTATATTTAATAAAAAATTAATATATAATATTTGTTTGTTTATAATTATTAATAAAAATAATAATATAATTTATTTAAGATAATAGATTTTTGTTATTAATAAAAAATATATTTGCAAAAATAATAAATTATAAAGATTTTTTGTTTAATAATATAAATAAAAAATTATAATTAATATTTGTAATTTGTTATATAAAATGTTTATTCAAAATTTTAATATTTTTTTTGTTCGATTTAATAATTTAGATTACAAAAAAATAATTATATAAAATTTTAAATTAATAAATTTGTTTAATATAAAATTTTTGGGTTTATTATAAAAAAAATTATTTTTATATATCAATATTTTTTTGTAATTTATTATATATTTCAAATATATTTTGTAAATTAAAAATAATTAATCTAATAAAATTGATTTAACTTTTTTAAATAAAACAAATATTAATTTTGTGTAATATAAAAACTTTATTATTAAATTTAATTAATATAAATAATATAAATTTTTTTTTTAATTTTATTTTAAAAACTATTTTTGTTAATTTTATTTATTTTAATATTATAAATTTAATATTAATTATAATAAGGGTATTATCAATCTATAATCTTATAATATTAAAATTGATATTATTTATATATAATAATTTAATATTACTTATATATAATAAATAAAGATTATAAATAAACACAATTATATAAAATTTCCAAATATAATAACTATAATAAATATAAAATTAATAATTATCTACCTCAAAAATATTATACAAAAATTTATATACTTAAAATAATATATTAAAATTCAATTTCATTTTTGTTAAAAATACAATATAAAATAATTGGATTAATTTGTTAAAAAATTATATATAAACTTAAATAATATTATAAATATATAAATTTATATTTTAATTATAAAAAATTATTATTAATATTATAAATATTTATTAATTATAATATTAAATTGTTAATAATTAAATTAAAATTATATTTTTATTATTATTATTATATACTTAAATAATTAAATATAATTTTTTATATATTTTATTTATTTTTAATTCTTTAATTTTATTTATAAAATAAAATTTAAAGATTCGAATTTTAAATAATATTTTTGTTTTTAATACAATTTTAAATATATTCTTTTTTATTAATTCATTAATTTTTTTATATTAAAAATCAATATATAAAAATAAAATATAATTAATACTAAATATTTCATCATAATTATATTTTTATATAAATATTGTAAATTATAATATATTTGAAATAAATATTATAATTAAATCTACCAAATACTAAACAATACACAATTATAAAATTCGTTTAAAATCTTTTAATAATAATATAAATAAAAAATAAATCAAAATAATAATTTATAATATCCATAAAAATCTTTTTATTAAATATAAAATATTGTTTTATATTTTATTAAAATTAATTAATAAATTTAATTTAAATTATAATTTATATAAAAATAATTTTATTTAAATAATTTGAAATTTTGCAATACTATATTTTTATTCGATTATATATAATTTATTATTAATACAAAAAAGTTTCTATAATTTAATTTATTAACCTTTTATAAAAAATTTAACCTTACATTATACCAATATTTCAAAATTAATTGAAAAATTATAAATAATTATAATAATTAATCTATTCTATTTTATTAAAGTGTTTTTAATTTATTATTTAGCTTGTAATTTTAATATTACTATTATTGTTTTTTTTATTATTATAACTCTTTAAATAATATTATTGGATAAATCACATGCCTACGGCACGCTTGCGCAAGCGCAGCGTACAGCCGCGGCGTATTGCTACGTAGCATTTTTGCGCTACAACGCTAACTTGTACTAGCAGACATATATAATTGATTTATAACATAATTTTCAAAGCTTTAAACTAAATATATTACATATTATAATATATTTATTCTTCATCGCCCATAATGATTCTAATATTAATTAATAAAATCATATTACAAATCAAAAGCCTAACATTTTAATTACAAAATAAATAAGGTTGATAATCGCATTGTAAAAAAACACAAACTCTTATATTATAATATATTTATTTTTATATTTTATAAACAAAAATATTTACTTCAAAATCCTTTATTCGAAACAATTCACCTAAACAAATAATCAATTTATAATAATATTCTAATTTTATTATATAATAAAATCTAAATCTATTTCTTTTATTTATTATCTTTATTTATAATATTAAATATATTTATAGAACCAATAATATCTAAAGGATTCTGTTTATTTTCGTTATTTTTTAACAAAAAAGATAACGTTTTTATACGATTAGGATTCTTTATTTTATTATAAACCAAAATAGTGATTTACAAAATACTTAATAAAAAATAAAGTAACAGTATTAATCTAAAAAATCCTATTGCAAACTTAAAAAAATATTATAAATATAAATTATATATTTTCAAACTAAAATATTTATATAACAATAAATTGTAGAAATTCTACTTTAAAAATTTTTCAAATTGGGAAATAGAATATTTTCGAAATGTTGAAATACATTTTTTCTTTAAAATCCGTAATAAATTAAAAGTTTATAAAATATATATTAAAAAAAATATTTTAAATAAAAAATCGAATATTTATTTAATATTTTTTAAAACTTTTTATATTAAATATTATAAATGAATTAATAATAAAATAAAAAAAACTTTGTTAAATTATTATTTTATATTTCGATTTTCAAAATTATTACAATATATTCAAAAAATTAAGGATAAAAAATAAAAATTATTAAACCTTTATTTTAAAATCAAATTTTTCAAGGTTCCGGATAATATACTTCGTAAGGACCCTTTATTACTATTATTTGCAAAAATATCGAAAAAAAGAAAATTAATTAATTCTTTTTTACACAAAAACAAAAAGTTAAACAATTATAAAAAATATTACGATATAGAATCTTTCTATAGTATCTTAGCTTTATAAAATCTTGGTATTCAAAATACCCCAGCTCCGTTTGTTTAAAATACCCCAACCCTTCAAAAATTCAACCCTCCAATAGTAAAACCCAACCAATATTAAACTAAAAGCCCCTTATTGTAATTATTTATATCGAAAATATTTAAAAACAAAAAAGTTGATAAAAAAGAAAACTTGTATTTTTCATTACAAAACATATCCGAATACCAAAATATTATAAAACCCAAACTACTAGCTAAACCCGAATTACTTTCGGTTTTGCTAAAACCATCTAAAACTTTGTTAAAAAAAAATAAGGTTAATCTTTAAAAGAATAATGCTATTTTTAAGGATAATATCACTTTTACTAAATCTCGAAAATTCAATAAATTATTTCGATTTTTTAAAAAATCATTTAACAATTCTTTAAGTAATAATTTCAATGACAATAATAATTCAGATTTAGCACTACTTCGTTCACAAAAATATTAATCCAAAAAAATCAAAGAAATCATTAAATGTTAATATTATTAAAATTCTAAATATTGATTATGATTTTAATAATTTTAATAAATTATATAATATTTTTAAAAAATATATTAATTAAGATAATAATTTCAATTTCAAATTCTTTATTTTTATTAATTATTATTAAAAAATTAATATCAATTATATTTTTTAAATAAAAATTTTTTTAATAATATTAATAAAGATAATGTTTAATTATTATTATATAAATTTTAATAATATATTTTAAAAATTAAAGAAAATATATTATATAATCGTTTCAATATTTGAAGGTAATAAATATAAACAAAAAATATTATATTATTAAAAAAATATAATATTTATTATAATAATTATTAAAAACAAAAAAAAAAATTATCAAAAAATATTTATAAATTATAATTAATAAACTTCACCATTTATAAAAAAAACTAAGCAAAAATTTATAAATATCAAACTATTTTTATTAAAAAATTATTAATATTTATTAGATTGTTAAAGTTTATTTTATTGTATATTATAAATTAATTAAGGATATTTTAATTCTTTTCAAAAATTTGCATTTTTTAATTATTATTTACAAAAAAGTTTATTCCAAAAAAAATGAAATATTTTATTTTAATAAAAAATATAAAAATAATACAAATTATAATAATAATTATAAGAAAATATATTAATTATAATAATCATTTTTATTTAAAAAATAAAAAATACTTTATTTACAAACAATTAAAATATTGATTTATCAAATATAATAAGAAAAAACGAAATGTGTTAAAACAAAGATTTAAAGCGAAATATCCTGGACCGAATAATAAATTTAATAAAACGTTTAAACAATTTCTTTTAAGTTATAAAAAATCGATTTTATAAAATATTATTAATAATAAGATTAATACTTTTTTCAAATAATATAATCTAAATTTTAATAAAGATAAAAAACCTAATATATTTTTTACTTTTTGTAGATCAATCAATAACAAAACAATTACAATAAATCTCTTTAATCGATTTTTTATATATATTTTAATCGATAACATTAGTCTTGCAAAACCTTTTCCTTCCGATATTCCTGAAAACGCCTTCAAAATCTATATAATTAAATATAATAATCAAAAGTTTTGCAATATTATAATCGATTTCGATATAATACAATAATTAATAATAAAACAAAAACAATATTTAATTTATAAATATATATTTAAGGATATTAATATTGATTTGATTAAAGCCAATATTATCAAATTTGTTTTTAGTATTAGATAAATAATATTAATTAATTCCATTAATTTTTATTTATTTTTTAAAACTATCGAATTTTATATAATAAAAACTAATATGTTATTTTTATTATTATTAACCAATATAAATAAATACAAAATTTATTTTAATAATATTCAAAATATTTTAATCTTATTAATTAATATATATTTAATATTTTAAAAAAATAGTTATATTTTTTTACTTTAAAAAATTCAATTACAAAGTTTCATTCAAAATTCTATCAAAATCAATAATTGCTATTTAACAAATATAAACTTAAAACGATTTTATAAATATTTTAAACATTCATTAACCCATCATTTCTATTAAATACTCCAAAAAACAAAATATAAAAATATTACCCAAAATAATCTAAAGAATTTTATTAGATTTTATAAATATTATTAAAAATATAAAAAATCTCCCAAAAAATTTAAATTCAATTTTTGTAAAAATATTAACTTTAATCATTTAATTTTAATAGATATTTTTTATATTAAAAACAAATTTATTCTTTATGTAATTAATAAAAAAATTTAATTCTAAATAATTTAATAATTTAATAATATTAATGCCCATTATATTTAAAATATTTTAAAAAAATATTGGATAGATATATATATAGAATCTTTAAATTATATTATTTATAATACTAACAAAAACTTCATTAACAAAAAATTCATTCAATATATTGATACAATATCGATTAAGACCAAAAATGTACCGATTAAAATATATTGATTTATCGGAACTGTTGAATATTATCATTTTATATTACAACAAACATATAATATTATTAATAAGAAAATGAAAGGACTAGGAACAATCAAAAAAATGAAACTACAAATAACTATCAAAACTATCAATAATTCGATAAAACCTGATAGCCTAATTCCAATCCTTCTAATCTTTAGGATGTACCCCCAAATAAATAAGCTTAACGCCCCAATATCATTAGTATTGTAGCGATTGAAAGCCATTAAAAAAACTATAAACGAATTGTATAAGTTAAAAACTAAACGAATAATATTAGATGCTTTGGGATAGCAAAATGGATCAAATACAAAATCTATACATAATTTGCCCCTAAACTTTAAAATACTAATATAAAAAAAAAAAAACAATTGCGCTAATAAATAAACAAAACCATTCAAATTATTTAAAATAGAAAATGAAACTTATACAATACAACTATCTAACAATCCCACTAAATTTAGATTTACTTCAATAAAACCATTTCAACAACAAAAACCAATTAAACAAAATTAATCCCCAAATAATAATTTATCTCAACCAAGTTAAAATGCTCAACCATCTCAACCGATAATCATTATCCCATCTATACACTATTTGCAAAATACTATAGATATACAAACCTTACAAATAAATAATAATAACTTAATATTTATTATTAATATTTTTATTTACTTTTAATTAAATAATAAAAATAATAAAAAGATCTTTAATTTTTATTTTAATAAATTAAATAAAGAATTTATCTTTATTATAATTGTTATATCTATATTATATTCAATAAATCTATTAATCTATACAAAATCGAGATAAAAAAAAATTAATGAATTAATAAAAAACAAAATATTCGAATTTATTTTATTATAAAATATATTATTAAATATTAAAATTTTCAATTTACGTTTTATCAACAAAATTAAATATATTGGGATTAATAAAGTATATCCTAAATCTCGATTAATTATTCAAGTATAATAAAACAAAAGTAAAAGTATAATTTTTATGTAATTATTTATAATTCAATGTATTAATCAATAAATAATATTAACATTAATAATAATCAAGAGAATTATAAAATACAATATCAATTTTTATAAACAAAATATTAATCAAATTTATATTTAGGTTATAACTAATTTAATCCAAAAGTTTTATATTCAATTTTTATTAAAAATAAAAATTTCTAAAAAATTTTTATTGCAAATAATACATTTATTATATAATATTTCGAAAACTGAAAATCATTAATTCAATATTTACCATAAATATTATATCGAAAACCTTTAAATAAAACAATCAATTTATAATTCATATTTTATATATACAATATTGAAGAATATTATTTTCGAAATTGTTAATTTACAAATTAATAATATACTTATCATTACTAATAAAAAATTTGTAAATCAAAAATAAAAACAATTCAAAAAAACTAAATTTCTAGCCAAAAAATGTAAAATATTGATATCTAAAATTTCAATAAAATTTAATAACAAAATATTTATAATAAATAATAACTCGATTTATTTGAACCAAAAAAATCAATTCAAAAATATCAAGTTAATCAAAACCGAGCTTGCAAATTTATATAGTATTTAAAGAAAAGTTCATATAACAATCACATCGAAAAACCAATACCTTTTGCATCAAATCCAAACTATATATAGTGCAACAATATATTAACCGAAAGTATTATATAATTTATCAACTACCGCTTAAATAATTAACCCAAAATTAAAAAACACCAAAACGTTAAATAAACGTTTGTAATAACAAATCAACAATTTAATATAAAAACTTCATTATATTCCGCTTAATATTAATTTATTTCAATTAATTATTTTCATTAATATTTTTTTTATTAATAATTGAAATTTGTTATTTCAAATTAAATATATTATAATACTTATAAATAAATATAATAAAACTAATATTATTTATTGGTTATTAATTAAATACAAACAAATTATAAAAAATATATTAACTTTCAAACTTTACAAAATAACTTTAAAATTCGATATAAAAACAACCATTAAAAGTATTATTAACAATATCCTCGTTTAGAATATACCTTTGATAATCTACACCAATTCCAAATTGCTATACAATTGTTTTATAAAATTAAATACGATTTAAAAGAAAAGATTAATAATCAATATTATAATATTTCGTCAATCTTATAAACACCACGAAATCGTTAAAATTAAATGAATCAACAAAAATTCCAACCCGGTTAACATAATGATTAAATCCAAATTGTATAATACATTAAAAAAGTTAATCAAAATAATATTATTAATATTAAAATCATAAAATAGATTAAACATAATAAATAAAAAAAGTAATACAATACCGAAAAAAAAATAATATAAAAGAATAATATTTTCCTTATAAAGCTACAAATGATTATATGATTTTGTATAAAACATATCACGCAATTAAATAACACTTTAGATAATTATAAATATTAAATAAATCACATACCTACAACACACTTACACAAACGCAACATACAGCCACAGCATACTACTATATAACACCCCCACACTATAACACTAGTTTGCGTTAGTGGATATATATAATTAATTTGTAACATAATTTTCAAAGCTTTAAACCAAATATATTACATACTATAATATATTTGTTCTTTATCGCCCATAATGATTCCAACAAATATTTAATATTAAAATATTATATTTTATTATTTATAAATAAATATTATATATTAATAAAATAAATATTATATTATTTGGTTTTATAATATTATTAATTATT
>JANPYM010000011.1:2224241-2242290 GCA_025890175.1 Ciborinia camelliae
TAAATCTCGATTAATTATTCAAGTATAATAAAACAAAAGTAAAAGTATAATTTTTATGTAATTATTTATAATTCAATGTATTAATCAATAAATAATATTAACATTAATAATAATCAAGAGAATTATAAAATACAATATCAATTTTTATAAACAAAATATTAATCAAATTTATATTTAGGTTATAACTAATTTAATCCAAAAGTTTTATATTCAATTTTTATTAAAAATAAAAATTTCTAAAAAATTTTTATTGCAAATAATACATTTATTATATAATATTTCGAAAACTGAAAATCATTAATTCAATATTTACCATAAATATTATATCGAAAACCTTTAAATAAAACAATCAATTTATAATTCATATTTTATATATACAATATTGAAGAATATTATTTTCGAAATTGTTAATTTACAAATTAATAATATACTTATCATTACTAATAAAAAATTTGTAAATCAAAAATAAAAACAATTCAAAAAAACTAAATTTCTAGCCAAAAAATGTAAAATATTGATATCTAAAATTTCAATAAAATTTAATAACAAAATATTTATAATAAATAATAACTCGATTTATTTGAACCAAAAAAATCAATTCAAAAATATCAAGTTAATCAAAACCGAGCTTGCAAATTTATATAGTATTTAAAGAAAAGTTCATATAACAATCACATCGAAAAACCAATACCTTTTGCATCAAATCCAAACTATATATAGTGCAACAATATATTAACCGAAAGTATTATATAATTTATCAACTACCGCTTAAATAATTAACCCAAAATTAAAAAACACCAAAACGTTAAATAAACGTTTGTAATAACAAATCAACAATTTAATATAAAAACTTCATTATATTCCGCTTAATATTAATTTATTTCAATTAATTATTTTCATTAATATTTTTTTTATTAATAATTGAAATTTGTTATTTCAAATTAAATATATTATAATACTTATAAATAAATATAATAAAACTAATATTATTTATTGGTTATTAATTAAATACAAACAAATTATAAAAAATATATTAACTTTCAAACTTTACAAAATAACTTTAAAATTCGATATAAAAACAACCATTAAAAGTATTATTAACAATATCCTCGTTTAGAATATACCTTTGATAATCTACACCAATTCCAAATTGCTATACAATTGTTTTATAAAATTAAATACGATTTAAAAGAAAAGATTAATAATCAATATTATAATATTTCGTCAATCTTATAAACACCACGAAATCGTTAAAATTAAATGAATCAACAAAAATTCCAACCCGGTTAACATAATGATTAAATCCAAATTGTATAATACATTAAAAAAGTTAATCAAAAAATAATATTATTAATATTAAAATCATAAAATAGATTAAACATAATAAATAAAAAAAGTAATACAATACCGAAAAAAAAATAATATAAAAGAATAATATTTTCCTTATAAAGCTACAAATGATTATATGATTTTGTATAAAACATATCACGCAATTAAATAACACTTTAGATAATTATAAATATTAAATAAATCACATACCTACAACACACTTACACAAACGCAACATACAGCCACAGCATACTACTATATAACACCCCCACACTATAACACTAGTTTGCGTTAGTGGATATATATAATTAATTTGTAACATAATTTTCAAAGCTTTAAACCAAATATATTACATACTATAATATATTTGTTCTTTATCGCCCATAATGATTCCAACAAATATTTAATATTAAAATATTATATTTTATTATTTATAAATAAATATTATATATTAATAAAATAAATATTATATTATTTGGTTTTATAATATTATTAATTATTTTTATTATTATTTATAATATATATTATTTATTTAATTTTTTGTAAATAAAATTATTAAAAATAATAATATAAATTTTACAAATTGAATTATAATATTATTTAATAATATTAATTAATTAATAAATTTTAATTGATATAATTCTTATACCAATTTTTATAAATATTACAAATTAAACAAACTTTTTATTAATAAATTAAATATTAATATTATAAACAATATAATTAAACGATTTTATATATATATTAATTTATATATACTTTAAAATATTTTATATATATTTAATTATAATATTATTAAATTAATTAATAATTTAATATTTTATAGTTTTATTAATAATATATAATATTGATTTATTATTAATATAAAAAATATTAATATATATTAAAAAATTATATTTAATATTATTTTATAAAATAAATTTAAATTATTCTAAAAATTTATTATATTTTTAATATTATTTATAAAACTTTATTAGTTTTTTAATTGATTTTAAATTATAATTATTATATTTCATATGCTTTAATAATTATTAAAAATAATATATAATCGAATAATTAAAATATTAATATAATTATTAAAATTCAAATATTATTAAATAATATTTTTTTAAATTTATTAAATAAAATTATAAATTAATATTTTATTTAATAAAAATATAATTATATTTTTGTATAACAAAATAATTAATACAAAATAATTCTTTTTTTTACATAAATATATTATCAATATTCTTATAATATATTTTTAATTAATTTATATTAGAAAAATTAAATAAAAATAATATATTTATAAATATAATATAAAATTTAATAATTTTAATAAAAAATTTGATTATAAAAAAGCTAATAAAATTAATAAATCCAATATCGAAAATAATTAATACATTATTTGTAATTAAATAGTTCAATATTAGACTTATAAGTTTCTAAAAAACCTGAAATTAAATATATCTAGTTATAGATTTCCATATTATATTAATATCAATAATTATACCCTAAAACTTAAAATCACTATATCAAAAAATTATATTTAAAAATTTTATAATTAATATATACATTAAAATTTTTATTATTAAATTATTAATAATCTTTTTATTATTAATAATTAATTTATATAAAATATAAAAAACTTTTATATTACCATTAAAATTATTATTTACATAAAACATACCTTCTTTTTTTTTAATAAACTTATCCATTTCGAAATTGATTTAATATTACTAAAATTTATCTTTATAATATTAAATTTGTTTAATTCATTTTTTCAATATATATTCCCTTTTACCTTTATCACTACTATTTCTATTATAAAAATTTAAGCTATATAATCAAAATTATAATAAAAATTGAAATCAAAAAAATAATTAAAATCGAAATTTATTATAATTATAACTATAATTATAATTAAAATTATCATTACAATCAAAATTATTATTACAATTATTATTATTATTATCTTAATTAAAATTTTAATTAAAATTTAAATTATAATTATTACAATTATAATTGCCTCGTTTACAATTACATCCTTTATCCTTAATATTATCTTAATTAATATATTTCCGATTTATATAATATACTTTAAATTATATCTTATCTTATTACTTATCCTTAAACCGAATACCATATTCAATAACATTTAACTAAATTAAAATTCACAATAATAACTTATAAATCCCTACATTAATACATAAATCGTTTTAAAAAACTATAAATAAATTTAACGGTTTTTAATATACATACTTACATATTAAATAAAATTTATAAATTATAAAAAATTTGTTATAAAAAATATTATTAATTTACTTTTATAATAAAAATTAATATAAAATATTTTAAATTTTTTTAATAAATAACAATAAACATTTATTAAACATTTTATTTAAATTCTTATCTATTATCATTTAAAATAATATTTAAATCCATTTATTTTTAACTACATACATATATTCTTTTTTTTTGAAATATTATCATAATAATTTAATAAAAATCTTAAATATCTAAAACTTTTTTATAAAAATATAATAAATTTACAAAACATTATTAATTAATACATATAAATAAATTAATAAATATATAATCAAAAAAAATATTATTTATTAATATATATTATAAAAAATATTAAATTTATATTAAATATTATCATCAATTTCAAAATACTTTAATTTATTATTATAAAACGATTTTTAAATAATTAATATTACATAATATTAAGACTAATACCTAACGCCATCTAAAAAAATTATATATTTACCATCCAATAAAAAAAGCAATAATAAAAATAAAAATAATAAATTATTTAAATTTAGCTTTTTTAATAAAATAAAGGAAAATATATTAAAATATTTAAATAAACCTTTAAATATAAAAAGCAAAAAACAAATAATATTATATTATCTTATAAAATAATTAATTTTGAAAAAATAAAATTTAAAATTACCTTATTCCAAAATTTTTTTAATTTATTCCTTTATTTATAAAATATATTTTACAAATTTAATAATATTATAAAATCTTTAAACAATAATAATATTAAATAAAATATATATTCTTTATAAACATAATATTTATTAATACTCAAATAAATTAATATTATCAAATTATTTGAAATTTTTTATCTAAAACAAATTAAATTAATTATAAATAATACTTTGAAAATCGAAATTCTGAATATTAATATATTAATAATCAAAAAATCGGAATATAGTATACTCGTTTATTTTTTTGTTAATAATTTTTTTAATAATTTTAAAATTATTAAAAAATTTTTTTTAAAATTTATAAAACTTATTATTATTAAAAATATACCCTATAAAAAAACTATTTATTATTTTTAATCCTACCATAACTACCAATCTTTACACTATAAATAGTTATATCCCCTATCGTTTTTATAAAAACAAAAATAATCAAGAAAAAATACTTTTTATACTAAAGTTGAAATTAAAAATTGATAATATATTCAAAATAAAAAATAAAAATAATAATCATAATTATTATATATTAATATAAAAAATATAAATAATATTATACATAATTATTATATATAATACAATATAATATTAATTAAAAAAAATAAATAATTAAAAAAAAAATATAAAGGATTAAAATCAAAAAATAATAAAAAAAATAAAAAATTGTAAATAAATTATATAAAACTAATTTAAAATATAATATTATCTTTATATACATAAATTAATATTTTCAAATTAATCCAAATTGAAAAAGTAATCTATAAAATATGGGGAAATAAATAAATGTATAAAAAAAGATATAAAAATTAATATAAAATAAAATAAAAAAATAAAAAAGAATTCGAAAATAAATAAAAATAATTTGAAATAAATTTTAAATAAAAATTTGTAAATAATATAAAATAAAATAATATCTTATAAATTATATAATAAATACAAAAATCAAATGAACGGTTGATTTTTTTGAATTTAATTTTTTCATAACAATCTTTTTATTATATAAACTATAATAATTTTTATTAAAAAAATTGTTATATCCAAAATTGAATTTTTAATATTTAATATTGTAACAATTTTTTTATCGTATAAATTATAATAATTTTTATTAAAAAAATTGTTATATTCGAAATTAAATTTTTTTAAAAATTTTAAAAATCAAATTGTTTCCTAAACCAAATAATTATACACACTTCAAATACTATAAATATTTAATTTAAAAAAATATAATATTTTATTTATCAATTTTTTATTATTAAATATTTTTAATAATATTAATCACATCTATAGTTATCAATTTTCGAAAAAGATTTTAAAATAATTTTTATTTAATTAATTTATAATATTTTTACAAACAACACTAATTAATATTAATTTAATTATTTAATAATAAATTATTATTAATTAATAATATATAATAAATAAATTATATTATAAAATATACTAAAATCAGGTACAAAATATGCAATCCTTATATACACCCACTATACAAACGATGTGGCCGCACGCGGCCGGTGTTGTTGCTAGTGAAATCATGTAACCGAAGATCACATGCCCCAAATTGTGATAGTATATAATAGGGTTATATGATTAACAAAAACGATCTTTATTATAATATTAATATTCTTTTAAAATTGAGTTGATTATATATATATATAAATAAAAATTTATAAAAAATTTAAATAAAAAAATTTATTTTATTTATTTATTAATTTATTATTTACATTAAAATATAATATATTAAAATATTATTTTAAACTTTATAAAATACAAAATACTATATATTATCTTTATCTATCTCTAATAATTTATAATTAAAAAATTATCAACTTTTTTTTTTCCGTTTTTTTTATTTATTTATTAACCTTAAATTTGTAATAATTAATATTAATAAAATTTATTAATATTAAACAATATTTTAATTTAATTATAATATTAATTAAATTAATATTATTATTAATTTATTTAATTTTTATAATTTTTATTTATTTATAAAATTATTAAAAATATATAATATCAATTATTAATCTTTTTTTTATAATAATATTAAATTTTATAATATAATTATAAAATAATTTAAAGTTAATATATATAACGAATAATATAATAATTGATATAATTTTATCAATAATGTTTTTAAATATAATAACAATATCGAAATTTAATATTAAAATATAAAATTCGGTAATTAATATATTATATATTACTTTTTTGTATTTAATAAATAATTAATAAAAAATATTAATATTTTCGTATTTATTAATTAATATAATAATATATTTAATTTATAAAAAATAATCTTTATTATTAATAAATAATATATTAATAAATATAATAAATTGAAAAAAATTAATATTAAAAAATATAAATATAAATTTTTTTATAATATTATTTTTTTATTATTAAAATTGTTTATTTAGAAATTTTATATTTTTTTTAATAAAATTAATGATTTATATAACAAAAAAAAAATTATATATTGATTTTGATTAAGAAATTATATTAATATAAATAATATAAATTTATTAATTGATAAATTAATTTTTTAAAATAGTTTTTTTTTATATTTTGCTTTTATTCCTTAATATATTTTGATAATAAATTTAAATAAATCGAATTTATTTAATTTAATTTTTTTAAATTAAATAAATATATTTTTTCTAAATTTAAATAATAATATAATTATTAAATCAAAAAAATATTTTAATAATTATTTGTTTTTTAAATTTCAAAAAAAATTTAATTTTATTTTATTTAATTTATTTAAATTTTATAAAAATAAAGTTAATAATAATAAGAATATTATCAATTTATAATTTAATAAAACCGAAATTATTTATAATTAAATAAAATCTCTATCTCTAACATATATATTTTAAAATATCGAATTAAATTAGAATATATAATTTTGATTAAACGTTCAAAAAATACAGATAATCAATACGGGAATATTAATTAAAAAAATCTTTTTAATTAATATAAATATTTAAAATCAATATACAAAATAAATATAATATAAATATTTATATTTTATTAAATAAAAGTTTTTCAATAATATAATTTTTATATATATTATATAAATTATTATAAATAAAAATAAATATTGAAATATTTTGGTAATATAAAAAATCAAAATTATAATTAAAAAATATTTTGAAAAAATTAAATATAATATTAATTAATTAATATTTTTAAGTATAATTTTATTTTATTATAATTTTTTTTTTTAAGATAATCAAATAATATATTAAAAATAAATATAATAAAAATAAAATAAATAAGATAGGTAAGATTTTTTATGTATTTAATATTTTATATTTATTTTTTAATTATTTTTTTATATTATGTATATTTCAATTGTTTTTTTTTTATATATTTTAATTATTTTTTTATATTTATTAATTATATTTTATAATTATAAATATATTTTATAGTTATAAATAAATCAATTAATAATATACTTAATAATTTAGTTAATAATTATTTTTTTATTTAATATTAAATATATAAAATAACCTATAATTATATATTTTTTTTTTAAAATTCTTCGAAAGGGTACAATAAAATAGTTAAAAACCTATTAAAATCATAAAAAAAGATTAATTATAAATCGATTAATTAAAAAACAAAAGTTAAAAATTTAAAGATAAAAATTGATATACCAAAATTCAATTCAATCAATTAAAAAATTAAAAAAAAAAAATTAAATTTTTTTAGCTTTTTTAATTTATTTAGCTTTTTTTATAAAATATTAATATAAAAATTTAGTTTTTAATAATAATATGTTAATAATAGTAGTAAGGATTTGTGGATAAGATTATTAATTATAAAAAATATATATTCGAAAAATATTGTTTATATAAATTAATATTTATAATACAAATTCTTTCCCTATAAATATATTTAAGCTTATAAATAAACTTTGTGAATGGTGTAATATTTTATATTTCGAATTGAAAATTATAAAAACTAAAATAAAATTTATTATTCGAAAAACATATAATATTAAATATTATGTTAATAGGGATATTAAATTTATATTTTCAAAAGTGTTTAATTTAATGATAAGGTTATAGATAGTTTAAAATCTACAAAATAAAAAATTCAAAAAAAATATTAGAAAATATAATAATATTTTTGTTTTTATTTTTTTTAAATATAATAAAGATTAAAAATTAAATTATATTAATAATAATTAATTCATTTTTATTATACATAATTGTTATTATTATTATCAAGATTTTTTTATCAAATTTTTTAGTAAAAAATCCACTTTTAATTAATTATTTTTTTACAATTTTATATATACAAATAATATTTAAATAAATATAATAATATATATTAACCTTAATTATATTATTATAATACAAATTAATATATTAATTTATAATTTTAATTTATATATTATATTATATAAATATACAAAAGAAATAATGGTGTGATAATATTAATTAGATAATAAGAAATTTAAAATAATTTTTAATTTTAAATTATAATTAATTATTAAAAAACAAAATAGAAAATATTAAAAAAATATATAATTTATTTATTATATTAAAAATCGTTTTTATTATTTTTAATAAAAAAAATAATAAAAAATTAAAAGATTTTTGGAATATTGTTTTTGATATTCATTGATATAATAAAAAAAAAAGAAAATTTTTTTTAATTATTTATATATTATTGTTGGTTCGGTTATTCGGTAATAAGTCACTATTAATTAATAGTATATAGTAAATAAATTATATTATAAAATATACTAAAATTAAATATAAAATATGTGATCCTTATATACATTTGTTACATAGGCGGTACGGCCATATACAGCCAATGTTATTGTTAGCGAAGTTATGTGACCGAAGATTATATACCCTAAATTGTAATATTAGTATTCCTTAAAGAAAAATAAATATATATATTTAAAAATAAATATAAAATATAAAATATATATATGATAAAAAAAAAAATATATAAAAAAAAAATATAAAAATAATTTTATTATTTTTTATTATATATCTTATATATATTATATATATAAATATTTATATTAAAAATTAATGTTAATATATCTATTCTTAATACAATTTTAATTTAATATTAATTAAATATATTTAATTTATTAATTGAATTTTAGTTTATATATATTTGAATTAATAAAATTAATTAATATTTAATAATATTTTATCTTTATTATAATATCTATTAAATTATTTTTATTATTGATTTATATTATTTTAATGATTTCTTAATATTTATAATTTTATTAAAATATTATAATATTAATTATAAATTGTTTTTTTTAGATTATCCCAAATTTTATAATATATTTGTATAATAATTTAGAATTAATATATACTATAAATAAAATTTTATTTAATCTTAAAATATTATTAATAATATTTTTAATTATTAATATAATATTAAATTTTAATATAAATATATAAAGTTTAAATATAAAAATATTTTTTATAATTTATTTATATTTAATAAAAAATTAATATATAATATTTATTTATTTATAATTATTAATAAAAGTAATAATGTAGTTTATTTGGAATAATAAATTTTTATTATTAATAAAAAATGTATTTATAAAAATAATAAATTATAGAGATTTTTTATTTAATAATATAAATAAAAGGTTGTAATTAATATTTACAATTTATTATATAAAACATTTATTTAAAGTTTTAATATTTTTTTTGTTTGATTTAATAATTTGGATTATAAAAAAATAATTATATAAAATTTTGGATTAATAAATTTATTTAATATAAAATTTTTAGATTTATTGTAAAGAGAATTGTTTTTGTATATTGGTATTTTTTTATAATTTGTTATGCGTTCTAAGCATATTTTACAAATTAGAAATAATTAGTTTAATAAAATTGATTTAACTTTTTTAAATAAGATAAATATTAATCCCATATAATATAAAAACTTTATTATTAAATTTAATTAATATAAATAATATAAGCTTTTTTTTTAATTTTATTTTAAAGATTATTTTTGTTAATTTTATTTATTCTAATATTATAAATTTGGTATTAATTGTGATAAAGATATTATTAATTTATAATTTTATAATATTAAAATTAATATTATTTATATATAACAATTTAATATTGTTTATATATAATAAACAAAAATTATAAATAAATATAATTATATAAAGCTTTTGGGTATAATAATTATGGTAGATATAGAATTAATAATTATTTATTTTAAAAATATTATATAAAAGTTTATATATTTGAAGTAATGTATTAAAGTTTAATTTTATTTTTGCTAAGGGTATAATATAAAATAATTAGATTAACTTATTAAAGGATTATATATAAATTTAAATAATATTATGAATATATAGATTTATATTTTAATTATGGAAAATTACTATTAATATTATAAATATTTGTTAATTATAATATTAAATTATTAATAATTAAATTAAAATCATATTTTTATTATTATTATTATATATTTGAATAATTAAATATAATTTTTTATATACTTTATTTATTTTAAATTCTTTAATTTTATCCACAAAATATAATTTAAAAATACAAATTCTGGATAATATTTTTGTTTTTAATATAATCTTAAATATATTTTTTTTTATTAATTTATTAATTTTTTTATATTAAAAATCAATGTATAAAGATAAAATATAATTAATATTAAATATTTTATTATAATTGTATTTCTATATAAATATTATAAATTGTAATATATTTAAAATAAATATTATAATTGAATTTATTAAATATTAAGTAATATATAATTATAGAATTTGTTTGGAATTCTCCAATAATAATACAAATAAAAAACAAATTAAAATAATGATTTATAATATTTGTAAAAAATTTTTTATTAAATATAAAAAATTGTTTTATATTTTATTGGGGTTGATTAACAAATTTAGTTTAAATTGTAATTTGTATAAAAACGATTTTATTTGGATAATTTAGAATTTTGTGATATCACATTTTTGTTCAATTATATATAATTTGTTGTTGATATAAAAAAGTTTTTATAATTTGGTTTATTAGTTTTTTATAAAAAATCTAGTTTTATATTATATTAATATTTCGGAATTAATTGAAAAATTATAAATAATTATAATAATTAGTTTATTTTGTTTTATTAAAATATTTTTAATTTATTATTTAACATATAATTTCAATATTATTACCATTATTTTTTTTATTATTGTAGTTTTTTAAATGATATTTAATATTAAAATATTATATTCTATTATATATAAATAAATATTATATATTAATAAAATAAATATTATATTATTTAGTTTTATAATATTATTGATTATTTTTATTACCATTTATAATATATATTATTTATTTAATTCTTTATAAACAAAATTATTAAAAATAATAATATAAATTTTATAAATCAAATTATAATATTATTTGATAATATTAATTAATTAATAAATCTCAATTAATATAGTTTTTATATCAATTTTTATAAATATTATAGATTAAACAAATTTTTTATTAATAAATTAAATATTGGTATTATAAATGATATAATTGGATAATTTTATATATATATTAATTTATATATATTTTAAAATATTTTATACATATCTAATTATAATATTATTGAATTAATTAATAATTTAATATTTTATAGTTTTATCAATAATATATAATATTAATTTATTATTAATATAAAAGATATTAATATATATTAAAAAATTATATTTAATATTGTTTTATAAAATAAACTTAAATCATTCTGAGAATTTATTATATTTTTAATATTATTTACAGAATTTCATTAATTTTTTAATTAATCCTAAATTATAATTATTATATTCTGTATGTTTTAATAATTATTGGAGGCAATGTATAATCGGATAATTAAAATATTAATGTAATCATTAAAGTTTAAATATTATTAAATAATATTTTTTTAAGTTTGTTAAATAAAATTATAAATTAATATTTTATTGGATAAAAATATAATTATATTTGTATATAATAAAATGGTTAATATAAAATAATCCTTTTTTTTGTACAAATATATTATCAATATTTTTATAATATATTTTAAATTAATTTATATTGATAAAATTAAATAAAAATGGTATATTTATGGGTATAATATAGAATTTAATAATTCCAATAAAAAATTTAATTATAAAAAAACTAATAAAATTAATAAATTTAATATTAAAAATAATTAATATATTATTTATAATTAAATGGTTCAATATTAAGTTTGTAAACTTTTAAAAAGTTTAAAATTGGGTATATTTAATGATTAACTTTTATATTATGCTGATATTAATAATTATATTTTAAAATTCAAAATTATTATATTGGGAAATTATATTTAAAAACTTTATAATTAATATATATATTAAAATCTTTATTACCAAATTATTAATAATTTTTTTATTATTAATAATTAATTTATATAATATATAAAAGATTTTTATATTATTATTAAAATTATTATTTATATAAAATATGTCTTTTTTTTTTTTAATAAATTTATCCGTCTCAAAATTAATCTAATATTACTAGAATTTGTTTTTATAATATTAAACTTATTTAACTTATTTTTTCGAAATATATTTCTTTTTATTTTTATTACCATTATTTTTATTATAAAAGTTCAGATTATATAATTAAAATCATAATAAAAATCGAAATTAAAAAAATAATTAAAATCAAAATTCGTTATAATTATAATTATAATTATAATTAAAATTATTGTTATAATTAAAACTATTATTATAATTATTATTATTATTATTATTTTAATTAAAATTTTAATTAAAATTCAAATTGTAATTGTTATAATTATAATTATTTTATTTATAATTATATTTTTTATCCTTAATATTATTTTAATTAATATATTTTTGGTTTATATAATATATTTTAAATTGTTTTTTATTTTATCATTCGTTTTTAGGCTAAATATTATATTTAATAATATTTAATTAAATTAAAATATATAATAATAACTTATAAATCCCTATATTAATATATAAATTATTTTAAAAAATTATAAATAAATTTAATAGTTTTTAATATATATATTTATATATTAAATAAAATTTATAAACCATAAAAAATTTATTATAAAAAATATTATTAATTTATTTTTATAATAAAAGTTAATATAAAATATTCTAAATTTCCTTAATAAATAATAATAAATATTTATTAAATATTTTATTCAAATTTTTATTTATTATTGCTTAAAATAATATTTAAATTTATTTATTTTTAATTATATATATATATTTTTTTTTTTCAAAATATTATTATAATAGTTTGATAAAAATCTTAAATATTTAAAATTTTTTTATAAAAATATAGTAAATCTATAAAATATCACTAATTAATATATATAAATAAATTAATAAATATATAATCAAAAAAAATATTATTTATTAATATATATTATAAAAAATATTGAATTTACATTAAATATTATTATTAATCCTAAAATATTTTAATTTATTATTATGAAATAATTTCTAAATAATTAATATTATATTATATTAAAATTAATACATTTATTTAATATTATCTAAAGAAATTATATATTTACCATCCAATAAAAAAAATAATAATAAAAATAAAAATAATAAATTATTTAAATTTAATTTTTTTAATAAATCAAAAAAAAATATATTAAAATATTTAAATAAACCTTTGGATATAAAAAATAAAAAATAAATAATATTATATCATTTTATAAAATAATTAATTTTAAAAAAATAAAATTTAAAGCTATTTTATTTCAAAGCTTTTTTAATTTATTTTTTTATCCATAAAATATATTTCAAAGATCTAATAATATTGTAAAATTTTTGAATAATAATAATATTAAACAAAATATATATCTTTTATAAATATAATATTTATTAATATTTAAATAAATCAATATTATCAAATTATTTAAAATCTTTTATTTAAAATAAATTAAATTAATTATAAATAATATTTTAAAAATTAAAATTCTAAATATTAATATATTAATAATTAAAAAATCGAAATATAATATATTTATTTATTTTTTTACTAATAATTTTTTTAATAATTTTAAAATTGTTAAAGAATTTCTCTTAAAATTTATAAAACTTATTATTATCAAAAATATATTTTATAAAAAAGCTATTTGTTATCTTCAATTCTATTATAACTATCAATCCTTACATTATAAATAACTATATTTTTTATTATTTTTATAAGGATAAAAATAATTAAAAGAAAATATTTTTTATATTAAAATCAAAATTAAAAATTAATAATATATCCAAAACAAAAAATAAAGGTAATACTTATAATTGTTATATATTAATATAAAGGATATAGATAATATTGTATATAATTGCTATATATAATATAATATAATATTAATCAGAAAAAATAAATAATTAAAAAAAAAATGTAAAGAATTAAAATTAAAGAATAATAGGAAAAAATAAAAAATTATAAATAAATTATATAAAACTAATTTAAAATATAATATTGTTTTTGTATATACAAATTGATATTTTCGAATTAATCCGGATCGGAAAAACGATCTATGAAATATAGGGAAATAAATGAATATATAAAAAAAGATATAAAAATTAATATAAAATAAAATAAAAAAATAAAAAAAAATTTAAAAAACTTGAGAATAAGTAAAAATAATCTGAAATAAATTTCGAATAAAAATTTATAAATAATATAAAATAAAATAATATTTTATAGACTACATAATAAATGCAAAAACCAAATAAACAACTAATTTTTTTGAATTCAGCCTTTTTATAGCAACCTCTCCATCACATAAACTACAATAACTTTTATTAGGGAAATTATTATATCCGAAATCGAATTTTTAATATTTAATATTATAACAATCTTTTTGCTATATAAATTATAATAATTTTTATTAAAAAAATTATTATATTCAAAATTAAATTTTTTTAAGGATTTTAAAAATTAAATCGTTTTTTAAATTAAATAATTATATATATTCTAAATATTATAAATGTTTAATTTAAAAAAATATAATATTTTATTTATTAATTCCTTATTATCAAATATCCTTAATTATACTAATTATATTTATAATTATTAATTTTTAAAAAAAATTTTAAAATAATTTTTATTTAACCAATCTATAATATTTTTATAAATAATATTAATTAATATTAGTTTGGTTATTTAATAATAAATCATTATTAATTAATAATATATAATAAATAAATTATATTATAAAGTATATTAGGATTGGGTACAAAATATGTGATCCTTATATGTACCCGCTATACGGATGGTGCGGCCATACGCGGTCGGCGCCGCCGCTAGCGGAGTCACGTAATTGGAGGTCACGTGCCCCAAATCGCGACAATTATATATATATTATATTTATTATATATTTTTTTTTATTATGTTACTTTATTTTTAATAAATAAACTAAATTGAAATTTTAGTTTAAAACTAAATTTTATTAATAATTTGAATCGAATTTGAATTAATATAATTTAATAATAATAATATCATTAAATAATTTTTATTTATTATAATATAATAATTAATAATAATTAAATTATAATTACTAATACTAAACTTTTCAATTTTCTTTTTTATACAAATTCTTTATTTTAACAATTTTTGATAAATTCCTATATTTCTATTAAAAAGTTTTAATTAATATATATTAAAAATAATCAAAATAAATTAAAATTTGATATTTATTATAACTTAACAAATACTCTTAAAACTAAAAATACAAATATTAATATTCTTAAAAAACAAATTATATTATTTTTCTTTTATTTTAAAAATAAATAATTTATATAATAAACTTATTAAAATACTATAACAATAATATAAAAAACCAATAAATCTTTATTTTTTATTATATTTACATATAATATTAATTAACCCGAAATTCAAAATTAATTATTATCTAAATAAACGATTATAAATTAACCCAATATTATTGTATAAGTATTTTGATAAAAAATTAAAATCATAATTAAAAATATTAAAGATTTAAATAATTTTTTTGATAAATATATTAATTATATTATAATTATTAAATATTAAAAACAAAACTTTTTATATATATATTTATTTTTTAATATACAATAATACAAATATCTATATAATAGATCGAAATTAATAAATAAAATAGTTTTAATCGAATTTTATTAATAAATTAATCGAATTAATCAAAAAATATATAATTTATAATTTTTATAAATATTACAATCCAATAACAATATATATATTTAATAAAAATAATATTACAATATTTATATATTTTAAAAAAATTTTTAGATTTTTTTAAAAAAATACTTTTATATCAAATAATAATAATATATATCTACAATATTATTATTAAATTAGATTATTATAAAAAATCAAAAAATCATAAATATATATTAATAAAAAAATAAAATTAAATAATAATTAAATAATACTATATAATCTATATTTTTTTATAAAATATAAAATTTATATTAATATTAAAATATATATTATAATTTTAATTATCAAATATATTTATAAATATGTTTTTTAAAAATATAAATAAAACTATTTTAAATATTAATAATCTATTAGCAAATAATAAAATTTATTAATATATCTTTAACCAATATATTAATATTATTAAAATATATTAATAATTAATGAAATATAATATATACTAATATTATTCTTTTATAATTAGATTAATAATTTATAAAAAAAAACAATAAACAATTTATTTTGAAAATTTAATTATTAATAAATTAATTACAAAAATAAAGGTTAATCGAACTATATTATTAAAATGATTTTAATATAATAAAAATAATTTATATTATAAAAAAAGAATATATATAATTGGTAATATAAAAAAAAAAATGTAAACCAATTCTTTTAATATTTTATATCCAGATTTTTTTGAATTTATTATTTAAAATATTTTTAATAAAATTTAAAAATTAAAAAAAATAAAAAAGAATATCCTATTAATTAATTAATTATTAAAAACAATTAATTATATATATTATATAAATATATTTTTCAATAAAAAATATTATCTTCAATATCTTTTTATTATATTATTCAAAATTATATATTATAAAGATTTACATATATATAATAATATTGAATATTTTATATTTCAAAAAAATTATATTATATATAATATTACAAATAATAATCAAAAATAAATAAATATTTTTAATAAAAGAAAAAACTTTTAATTAATAAATTAATTAAAAAAAATATTTATTTTAATTTTTAAAAATAAGTTTATTTTGGATTTATTAAATATTGAAATTAAATTTAAAACAGATTTTATTGATTTAAATTGAATTCAAAATATAATTAAACAAAAAATATAGTTCCCATTAAATTTAATAAATTCTATAAAAAATTATATTTTATATTTAATACAAATAAATTTAACAAAAAATAACTCAATTATAACTTTAAAAAATAATAACCTTTTAATATCTTAATATAATTAAGGCAATTATATAAAAAATAATAATATATATATATTTAAAAAAAAACTTTAAAAATTTAATATTTTTTTTTCAATATTAAATATAAATCAATATTAAATATATAATATAATTATTAATATTATTAAAAAAGATTCTATTATAATATATTTTTATTTTTAAAAACTAAAAGGATATAACAAAATCTATCTATATATTATATTATATCATTATTATTGTAATAAAAATATATTAATTCTTTATATTA
>JANPYM010000012.1:0-14865 GCA_025890175.1 Ciborinia camelliae
AAAATTGTTTTTAAATAATATTTTTTAATTATTTTTAAAATTAATAAATTTAATTGAAAATTTATAAATTAAGGTAATATTGTTTAATAAACTTTTATGTGGTTGAATTATTAAATTTATAAAAAAAATAAAATATGAAAAATATATATTCGTTTGTAATTGTATAATATAGTTTTTTAATTAATTTTAAATTAATAAATATTATTTAAAAATAAATATATTTTTATAAATATATTAAATTAAAATATTATAATTATTATTAAATTTTTTGATATTATATAATATAAATTTAGCAGTATTAAAATTTCCAATATATATTTGAAAAAAATAATAATAAATTTTTTTTTAAATTTTTATTATTAAATAAAATTAAACTTTAAATTATATTTTCGTTTTTTTTAATGTGAAACAATTTTAGAATATTAATATTAATATATCGAAATTTAGCTTTTACTATTAATATAAATATATTTAATATAATAAAAATAAATATATAATTATTAATTTTTATTAAATTATAAAAATTATATATACTATATAATATATAAAAAATTTTATTATATAAATCATATATAAATAAATAATATTGATTTTTGTTATTAATCAAAATTGTATCCTCCATTTTATTTTTATAAATAATAATAATATATATTAAATTTTTTTTAAAATTATATTATTAATAAAATATTATTTTTTTTACTATTATTTAAATAAATCAAAATTTATTAATTTATTTTTTTTATTAATAATTATTAATTTAATTATTATTAATTTATTATAACAATTATTATATTGAAAATGAATTTAGAAATATTAATAATATAAATAAACTTTATATAATTTTGAAATATTTTTTGATTAAAAAAGTTAATATTTTATTTGGAAAATGACGATAAGTTTTTGAATTGGTTTTTAAATAATTAATTTTATTTAAAATTAAATATATTATTATAAAAATTTGGAATAATAATTTATATAAATAAATTTTAATTTTTAATTTTATTTTAATAATTATTTATTTAATATATATAAAATATATAAATGTAATTTTAAATTTGTTTTATTAATTAAATAATTTGTGGAAAATAATGTTAAAAAAAACTTTACATTTGAAAATAAAGTTTTTTTAATTTTATATGTAAATATATATAAAAATAATAATAAAAGTTTTAATTGAATTGTTTTTTTCGGGTAAAAAAATATCTGATACCATTTAATTATTTTTTTTTATTAATTAAAACTTTTTATATCCCCTATTCCAATTTATATTATCCTTTTTTTCCTTTTTTTTTTTTTCTATTTTTTTTTATTTTTTTCTTTTTCTTTTTTTTTTTTTTTTTTTTTTTTTTTTATTTCTTTTTTTTTTTTTCTTTTTTTTTTTTTTTTTTTTTTTTTTTTTTTTTTTTTTTTTTTTTTTTTTCTTTTTTTTATTTTTTTTTTTAACAAAATTATAATTAGTTTTAATTATAATAATTGTTTGAATATTTTGTAAGAATTTATATTTAGAAATCTATATGATTTTAAACGATTAGAGTTTTAAAAAAAGTTTTTCAAACTTTTTTTACAAATTAATTTTTTTATTAAAATTTTGTATTTATTAAAATAAAGATTATATAATTTTATTTTAATTAAAATAATAAAAAATAAATTTTTTTGAGCAAAATATATATAATATCGAAATTAATTAATTAAATTAATTTATTATTAAATTCTTTTTTTTATTGAAAAATATAATTAATTGGTGTATAATTCTAATTGAATAACAATTTTTTTTCAATTAAAAAACCAATTTTAGTTTATTTTTTCGATTTTTTTTTAAATATATATAGATTTATAGGTTTCTATTAACTATTTTTTGTATGATCTTAATGATCCAAATTGAAAAAAATATTAATATATATTGTATCATCCTTTTTCCATTAGGTTTTATTAATTTTATAAATAATATTAATTTAATTAAATAATAAAAAAATAATTTTTTTGGGAAAATGACAATAAATTAATTTTCAGAATTTTTTGGTTATAAATTTATAAATGTTTTTTATTAATTTATAATATTTATTATTATATTTAATTATAAAATCAAGAATCTTAATTATAATTTGCTTTTTTTTTATAACATCCTCTCTAAAAAATATATTTCTGGATTATAATTTTTACAAAAAAAAATTTGTTTATAAAAAACAATTAATTTATTAATAAAAACGAATAATTGTTTATTTAAATTATAAAATATAATTTTGTTAAAAAAAAAAAAAATAAACATGTAATTTGATTGATTGAATAAAATAAAAATATAAATCAATTGTTTAATTAAACCTAATTATGAAAATTAAAATAAAAAAAATAATTTTGTAAAAAAATTAAAAATCAAAATTAGAATTAATATTATTTATAATATATTTTGTTTTTTTGTTTTTTTTATTAAAATGTTTTCCAAAAAAAAAAAAATAAAATTTGAAAAACAAATCTTTTAAACTTTTTTATTGATTAATTTTGGGAAATAATAAATAAATAATTAATAATTAAAAAAACATAATAAGAAAAATATAAAAACTAATTAACGTATTAATAAATGGAATTCAAAATTATTAAAATTAAAATTGAAATAGGAAATTAAAATAGAAAATTGAAATAGAAAATTGAAATGAAAAATTGAAATAAGAAATTGAAATGTGAAAATTGAAATAAAAAAGTTGAAATTAAAAAATTGCAATGGAAAATTGAAATAAGAAATTAAAGTGGAAAGTTGAAAATGGAAAGTTGAATAGAATTTTGACAGTTGATATTAAAATCAGAAGGTGCAAGTTCAATTAAAAGTAATAAAATTGAAATAGTAAAATTAAATTAAAAAGTTGTAAAATTAAAGAAATAAATTGCAAGAAAAAATTCGAAAACTGGTTAAAAAATAGAATTGTAAATGAAATAATATTAATTAGGGTTAAATAAATTAAAAATGAATAGTTAAAAACTATTTTATTAAAATTCAAAATATAATATTTTTTTTAATTGAAAAATAATATTTTTTTTTTTTTTTAAAAAAAATAATAAATAAATAACAAAAAAAATTAATTTTTTATAATTAATTTTTTATATTTAATTTAATTTATATAAATAAAATTGAATATAATATTATATTAATAATAATTAAATAATTAGATAATTAAATATAAAGATTCGTTTTTTTATTATTAAATACAAAATAATCTACCTTATTTCGTCTACAATACAACATCTTTGCCAATAAATTTCAATTTAATATTTAAATTATAGATTAAATAAAAAAAAATTCGAAATAAAAAAAATTGATTTTTTATTGAAAATTTGCTTTTGTACAATTGATTAGGTGTGATTGATTGAGCGATTGATTAAATAATTGCTAGAATAAATAATGCGATAATTTAATTATTTTTTTTAATAATTAATAGATTTTTATTGGGGGTTAAACGAATTCATATAATTTGGAATATAATTATATAATTTTATATTATTATGATTTTTTAAACAATATTTGATATTATATTATGTAAAGTTTGAATTAATAAAATTCATAGAATGTAAAATAAAAAATAAAGGGAATTTTATTAATAATAAAAATAAAAAGAAATAAATTCTAAAAAATTAAATTCTTAAATAATAATAAATAATAATAAATTACCATAATAAATATAAATTAATATATAAATAATTATTTATATAAATTTAATTAAATATAAATATATAAAATTCAATTATCACAATAAATAATATAATAATTTATTTTTTTTAATTAATAATAAATTTTAATTTGTAAAAAATATAAAATTATTTATTCTAAATAATATAAATATAATCGATTATTAAAAACTAAATATTAAGGTTTTTATATATAATATATCAAAACAAAATAATTAATTAATTAATTAATTAAAGATTAAACAATAGTAATGTTTTTAATACGATATAATAAGATAAAAATGATTAATCAATTAATTGGTTGGGAGACTAAATAATGATGGCGTTTTTAGTATAATACGGTTATTAAATATTAAAATTATTAAAAAGGGATTGGAATAATGTTCCTAGTAGTTAAAAATAGATTTTAATAAAAAGGCTAATTTATATTTATAGAAATTTGAGAATATTTTTTTGTTTTTTTTTTTTTTTAAAAAAATAGATTTTTTTTTTATAAAATCGATTTATTTAATTCATTCCAATTTATTCAATTTTTTTATAATGTAAAGATTAATATTAAATAATAAACTAAATCTATAAATTCAAAAAATAATATCTTTGATTTTAAATTAAAGAGTTATAAATTATTTTTTTTTAATTAATATTTTAACTTTAATTATTTATTTAATCAATATTTTCGATTTCAACTCCTAATTATTATCTTAACTGGCCATATTAATTAATGCACCTCTTTTTTATTCTCTCTCTTTCTTTTTTTAATTAATATAATAACATTATTATTATTAAAACAGAATTTATTGAAAAAAAATATATATTCAATTTATAATAAAATAAAATATCCATATTTGAATTTAGGGATAAAATAAAAATGAAATTAAGATTAAAAATATTATTTTGAATTATATAAAATTGAATTATTGAAATTGAAAATTATTAAAAAGAATATAATAATTTGGAAAAATAATTTAATTAATTTGTTTTTATAAAAAATATGTAGCTATTATATTATTTTATTATATATTGATTATATTTTTTTGGAATTTTATTAAAATATTATGTAAAATTGATAATTATATTTTTATTATAATAAACAAAATATAAAAAGAACAATTAATATTATTATTAAAATTATTATTTTTATAATATATATTTTTAAAATTATTAAAAATTATTTTGAATATAAAAAATAAAAAAATTCATATTTTTATATTAATTTTTCGAAAGATTGTATATTATATTAATATATTAATAATTATAATTTTTTAAAGGTATATAATATATAAATGAATAATTAATTATATTATTTAAGATCTGTTTTATTTATTTATAAGATGATATTAGGCTTAATAAGGGTTTAATAATAAAGTTTATAATATATTTAGTAATAACAAAAAAAAAAAAAAGAAAAAAAAGAAAAAAAAGAAAAAAGAGAAAAGAAAACAAAAAAAAAGAAAAAAGCAAAAAAAAAAATAATAAAAGTAATAAAAATAATAAAAATAATAAAGATAATAAAGATAACAAAGATAATAAGGATAATAAAAAAATAATAAAGATAATAAAGATAATAAGGGTAATAAGGATAATAAAGATAATAAAGGTAATAAGGGTGGATAAGGGTGATAAAGGTGATGAAAATAATAAGGATAATAAAAATAATAAAAATAATGAAAAATAGAAAAAAGGAATATGATATAAAAAAAATTTAAAAAAAAAGTAATTTAAAAAACAAATAAGAAAGATAAAGAAAATAGAAATTTTTAATATAAATAATAATTTAAATTCAAATTCGGATTTTAGCCAAATTAGTATTTAAATTTATATTATTTAGATAAAAAATAATAATGAAAAAAAATAAAAAAACTATAAAATAATAAATAATAATAAAAAATAAAAAAATAAAATAATTAAAAAAAAAGAAAAAGATATTATATAAAAATTAAAAAAACAGAATATTTTTTTATTAAAAATAATAAAAACAGAATTAATTTCAAAATATTTTATTTTTTTATTTTTTAAATTTTACAAAAAAATCCTCAACTTTTTTAATTTTTTTTAAATTCACTAGATTTTTTTAAATTCCCAATAACTTCAAAAAAAATTAATTCGATAATCGTTAAATAAATCTAATTTAAATATTTTGAAAAATAATAATATAAATTAAAAATTATAAAATGAATAATTAAATTCCTTTATTTAAAAATTAAAACATAAAAAGAAAAATAAAATAAATATTAAAATAAAAAAAAAGATTTTTGAAAATATTTAAATTAAAATATTAAAAAATTAAAAAAATTATTTTTAAATCCTAAAATTTATTTATTATTTAGTTTTTCAAAAAAAAAAAAAAAAAAAAAAGGAAAAAAAAAAAAAAAAGCAAAAAAAAAAAAAAAAAAAAAAGTTGAAAAAAAAAAAATCAAAATTTATAAAAAATTAATACTTCAATTTTATTATTATTATTAAAAACAACTTATATTTTTAAACAATTTTTTAAATAATAAAAATAAATTGTTATTTAATTTTATAATAATAAAATTAAATAAAAACTAATAAAAAAAAAAAAATATTAAAAAAAAATATAAAAAAATCTAAAAAATATTTCCGAAAGTTTATTAACCAATAATATTTTAATATTTTTATTATTATCGAAAACATTATTTAATAAAAAAAAATCAAAAAACAATAAAAAATATTAATCATATATCCTGGGATGACCAGTAATACGGTAGGAAGGAAGTACTAAGGTAGAATATGGTATATTGATTTGACTCAAGGAGTATGTATTTGGTGGCAGCCCAGCTGCCCTTATATGCTACTCCCATACCCTATGCGGTATAGCTTACCACGTGATCCCTGATCATGTGACCGGAAACCATGTGACCTGATTCCTCAATAAAAAATATAATAAAAAAAAAAATAATATATTAAATAAAAATTAATTTTAAAATTAAAAAGTTTAAAAATTGAAGGGTAAAAATATAATTTTGTTTTTTGTTACGATTTTTTTTAAATAAATAAAATAAAAAAAATTAATTTTTTTTTAAAAATTAATAAAAATATATAATATAAATATTTGTTTAAAAATTAATAAAAAATATATAATATAGTTTTTTTTCTATATAAAAAATATATTATAAATTAATATTTAATAATATTATATATATTTATAAATAAAATTGTTATTTATTTTTTATAATTGAAAATAAATTTAATTAAAAATTTTATAAAAATTATTTATTTTGATTTTAAATAAAATAAAATATTAATATTATATTTGATTTTGTTTATGTGTAGAGTTAAATAAAATAAGGTGTTAATGTTATATTCAATTTTGTTTATATACGGATAAAATAAAATATAATATTTATAATTAATAAAATATTAATGTTATATTTGATTTTGTTTATATATAAACCAAATAAAATAAGGTGTTAGTATTATACTTAATTTCGTTTATATACGAATAAAATAAAATATAATATTTGTAATTAATAAAATATCAATATTATATTTGATTTTGTTTATGTATAGGTTAAATAAAATAAAATACTAATGTTATATTTCATTTTATCCTTATACAAATAAAATAAAGTATAAGATTGCTATTTATTAAGTATGTAAATAGAATAAATTATATAAAACATTTAAGTTATAAATTTAATAATAAAAATAATAAAGGTATTATAAAAGTTTAAATAAATTAAAATAAATAAAATAATAAAATAATATAATTTATTTAAGATTTAATAAATTAATATTAATTTTATAATTTATAAAAATTATTTAATTTATATAATAAAAATTTTAAAATTATAAATTTTAAGTTTTATAAAAATTAATTTTTATAAATCATTAAATATAATTTAAGTATATATTATAAAATTAAAATTATAAAATTAATAATTTATTCGATTTTAGTATATATGTTTTTGCTTTTTTAATAAATAACCCTATAAAAATATACAAAATCTATTATATATTATATAAAATTATTTTTATTATTAGGATTAAAGATCAATTAATTTTCTAATATATATTTATTATAAATAATATTTTATAATATTACATTTTATAATATTATACTTTGTAATATTATATCTTATGATATTATATTTTGTAATACTATACTCTATGATATTATACCCTATGATATTATATCCCGTAATATTATACTTTGTAATATTATATCCTATAATACTATATTTTGTAATATTATACTCCATGATATTATACTTTGTAATATAAATTTTGAAATATTATATTAATAATAATTAAATTTATTTTAAAATATAAAATAAATTTATTTTATTTTATTTATAAGAAATTTTTATATTTTTTATTAATAAATTTTGATCTAATATTTAAATAATTAAATAGATAAAAAAATAAATTAATAAAAAGTATAATAATATTTATTTTTATATAATTATTGTAATAAATAATAAAATAATTTTATTATTTTTTTAATTAATATAAATTATAATTAAATAAAAATATAAAATATAATAAAATAATAAATAGTGTATAATATGTAATGATTGTTTAATTTTATAGTTTATTTAAATATAAATAAAGAAATTAAATTAATAAAATAATTTTTTTAATTAATATAAATTATAATTAAATAAAGCGATAATAAATGAATAAATGATTTAAGTGATAAATATAATAAATATTTATTTAATAGTTTTTTGGTTTAAATATAATTTGGGATATTAAATATAAATGGTAAGGTATTTAATTATTTTTTAATTAATATAAAATTATAATTAAATCAAAATATAAAATTATAATAAATATAAATTAATAGGATAATAAATAATAAATAATTTAAACGATAAATACAATAAATATTTATTTAATAATTTTTTAATTTGGAATATAGTTTAAAGTGTTAAATATAAATAATAAAGTATTTGATTATTTTTTTAATTGATATAAATTACAATTAAATAAAAATGTGGAATTATAATAAATATAAATTATTAAAATAATAATAATTCAAATAATTTAAACGATAAATATAATAATCGTTTAATTTTATAGTTTATTTAAATATAAATAAAAAATTGGATTAGTAAAATAGTTTTTTAATTAATATAAATTATAATTAAATAAAATGGTAATAAGTAATAAATAATTTAAACAATAAATATAATAAATATTTATTTAATAGTTTTTTGGTTTAAATATAATTCAAATATTAAATATAAATAATAAAGTATTTAATTATTATTTTTTAATTATTAAAGGATTTTAATTTATAAAAATATAGAATTATTTAATTTGAAATAATATAATATATATTATAATTTTTATTTAAATCAAAGTATTTATAATATAATATATAATAAAATTGTTAATTGATTAATTAATCAAAATATAATATTTTTAATGTAATATAATTGTTGAATATTAAAATATGTTAAAAGAGATGGCTGATTATAAAGTTTTAAAAAAAAAAAAGTTTAGGTAATATTTATAAAAACCAACTTGTAAATTTTGAAATTTGAATTATTATGGTTAATTCTAGTATTAGAATTTAATTTATATTTTGTGGAAATTAAAAAGTATTTGTTTTTTTCGAAAAAAAATAAATATATAAAATTATAATAAAAAAAATTGAAATTTTTTTATAAAAATAATTTATTTAATTAATTAATTTAATTAATTCAATTTTTTTTATTTTTTAAAAAAATCAATATATTATTTTATTTAATATATATTTTTTATTTAACATCACTTTTTTTATTTAATATATTTTTTTTATTTAATATATTCCCTTTATTTAACATGATATTTTTTATTTTTTATATTTTTTATTATTTATAACTTTTTTGTTATTTATAACTTTTTATTATCTACAATTTTTTATTTATTATTTATAACTTTCTTTTTTATTATTTATAACTTTTTATTATTTATAATTTTTTTATTATTTATAACTTTTTTATTATTTATTAATTTTTTTTTTGTTATTTTTTTTTTTTTAATTATTTTTTTATTTAATTATTTTTTTTTTTAATTTATTATTTCATTTTTTTTTATTTTTTTTTGATAATTTTATTATTATTTGTTTTTTATCATAAATTCCTTTTTAAATTATTGTTTATAATTAAAAATATTTTTATAATCAATTAATCTTTTTTTTTTTTTTAAATATTATTAATTTTATCAAATAAAAAAATAGATGATTTTGATTTTAAAATAAATATTTTTAAAAGGATTGGGAATATAATAAAAAAGTTTAAGAAAAAAATATATTAAAAAAAAATTTAAAAAATAAAAAAAAAAAAAAAAAGAAAAAAAAAAAAAAAATAAAAAAAAAAAAAAAATAAAAAAAAAAAATAAATATAAAATACAAAAAAATTTAAAAAAATAAAAATTCCAAATTTAAATAACATTTCAAATTCCAATCTTTTTTAATATACAAAATAAAAAATAAAATAAATTATTTGTTTTGCTTTTTTTGCATTGCTTTACTTTTTTCAAATATTTTTATTATTTTTCGAAACTTTAATTCTCAATTTTATTTTTATTTATTTTTAATTAAAAAGATATTTAATAAAATAAATATTATTTTTTTAAATATATTTAATATAAATATTTATTTTATAATATTTACAATATTTTTTATTAATAAACCAAATAACTTTAAACCAAAAATCAATTTTTCGACTTTCAACTTTTTTTTAATCTTTTTTTTATCTTTTTTTTTAACTCTTTTTCTAAAAAATTAAAAAAAAATAAAAAAAAATTCAAAATAAACAAAATGTTTTAATTTATTATTATTAAAAAAAAAATATTATTTAAATTTTTAAATAAATTTAAAATTTTAATTCCTCGAATAAAAAAATTAAATAAAATTTGAAAAAAAAAGAAAAAAACAAAATTCGAAAAATAAAAAAAAAAGATTTCAATTGTTTAAAAATAAATATATAATAATATAAAAAAATAATGAAAAAAATAAAAAAAAAAAAAGAACAAAATAAAATAATATTTCGATTTTGGGTTTGCTATATTTCGATGAATAAAAAATCAAATTTTTTTTTTTTTGAAATTTAATAAAAATATATAATAGTTTTTTTTTAAATATTTTCTTTTAAAAATTAATAAAATCGATGAAAAATATACGGTAGCTTTTTTTTTAAATATTTTTTTTTTAGAAATTAATAAAATCGATAAAAACATATAATAGTTTTTTTTTAAGTATTTTTTTTCAGGGGAGTTAATAAAATCGATAGAAAATATATAGTAGCTTTTCTTTTTGAATATTTTTTTTTTAAAAATTAATAAAATTAATAAAAAATATATAATACCTTTTTTTTTTTGAAATTAAAATTGATAAAATATATAATAATTTTTTGTTCTAAATTTAATTAAAATTGACAAAAAAATATATAATAACTTTTGTTTTATATTTAATTAAAATTAACAAAAAAATATATAATAAATTTTTATATAAGATTTAAAAAAATTAACAAAAATATATAATAAATTTTTTATATAAAATTTGGAAAAAGTTAATAAAAAAATATATAATAAACTTTTTGTATAAAATTTAAAAAAAATTGATACAAAATATATAGTATAATTTGTAAATATAAGTTTAATAATATTATATATATTATATATTATATATATTATATATATTGTATATAATATATATATTATATATATTATATATATTATATATATTATATATATTATATATATTATATATATTATATATATTATATATATTATATATAATTTCAAATTATTTTTTATATAAAATAATTAAAAATTAATCCAAATAATATTTTATTAAAAGATTGAAATTTAAATAAAATATGTAAATAAAATATTTGTAATTAATATAATAATAACTTATATTTTATTTATCCAATAAATAAAATAATATTATAATAATAAAATAATAAAATTATATTCATTTAACCTATATATAAATAAAATAAAGTATAATATTTATAATTAATAAAATAATAAAATTATATTTAATTTGATCTATATATAAATAAAATAAAATATAATTTTTATATTTATTTTATATCCAAATTAATCCTAATATCTTATTTTTAAGATTAAAATAAAAATTGAAAATCCCTTATATTTCTAGCATTTATATTTAATTTTATATAATTTTATATTAAAATATTAATAATTAATAGATTTTATATTAATTAATAAATCTTTTTTAAACATTTTTAATTAATATAATTTATATTATAATTAAATTTAGGATTTAAATTTTATATTAAATTAAAATAATTGTATTTAAATTAGAAAAATAAAATAAAGCTTTATAGACTTATGTATAATTATAATCTTATAAGCCCATTTTCTATTTTGCCATTATTTATTATCCGCTTCTTCTTATTAATTTTATCGATTATTAATTGTTTATTATTATATTTCAAAATCTTAAATCTAATATTAATCCTTATAAAAATATAATTAAAATAGAAAATAAACTAATTTATAAATATTTTAAAAAACTTTTTAAATAATATTATTTTTAAAATTTTAAATTAAAATAATTAAAAGTTATATCAAATTATAATTTTTATTATAATATTTATTAATATTTATTGAAAGCTTTTTAATAATTTTTAATAATTTTTATATAAATTTTATTAATTAAATTATAATTCAAATTTTATAATTAAAAAAATATTGAAATCTTTAAAATTATAATATATTTTTACAATTTCGAATAATATAAATTTTAAATAAAAATAATAAAAATTGAATAAAATATCAACTTCTAAAAAAATAAATTTAAATAAATTTTAAAATTAAATATATAAATTAATATTTATTATTTGAATAATTTAACATTTTTGATATATTTCTAAAAATCTAATAATTTTAAATATTTTTAAAAAATTTAAATTTAATTAATTAATTAAAAAAATATTAAATATTTTAATAAATTTTTTAAAATCAATTTCAATTTTAAAGAACCATATATTATATAATATAATAACAACAAACAATATTATTTTTATAAAAAATATTATTTTATAATTACTTATTATTAATAAAAAATCATTTTTATTTAAATAATCTAATTAATAAAAATTTTAATTTTAATTTATTTAATTAATTGAATATATAAAATTATATTATATAAACAAATTTTTAAAATATCAAAATTTTCAATTTATATTAAAATTTAAAATTAATATATAATCTTAAAATAATATATAAATCAATCGAAAAAAATAATATATATATAAAATATAATATAGACTTTTAATTATATAAATTATATAGAGCTAAATTCTAAAAAATAATAATTAATAATTAATTATAAATAAAATAATCGATTTCGAATTTATTTTATTTCATTTATCTTATCTTATTATACCTAACTATATTTAATCAAACTTATTTACTAAATCTATTAATTAAATCTACAAATCATACAAATCTATTTTTAGAAATAATATAAATTTAGTTTACAAAATTAATCTACAAATCTTATATATAAAATATTTGGATTTAACAAAAATAAAAATAATAAAAATTGTTTTATTATATTATATAGATTTTATAATATTTAGTTTAAGAATATAAAAAATATTAAAAATCATTATATTTTATTATTAAATATATATTTAAAATTTTAAAAATTAATTTATTAAATTTTATAAAAACAAATTATTTATTTAAAAAAATCTAATATTTAAATATTTTTATTTATTATTTAAATATATTATTTAATATTTAAATATTCAATTTATTTTTATTAATTATAAATTTTAAAATAAAAATTCTTTATTTTATTATTTTAATAATATTAAAAATAAAAATTTATTTATTTTATTTAATAATAATAAATAAATATAAAAAAAATTCAACTAAATATTTGTTAATTAAAATTTTATTATTAATTTATAAATTTATATTATTTGTAATATATAAATATTAATATTTTTTTATTATATTAAATATATTAAACAAAAATAATTAATTAAATTTATTATTATTAATATAATAAATATATATAAATCTATAAATATAATTTACAAATTTTTTTAATCAAATATATATAAAAACAATATTTTTATATTTTTTAATATAAAAACTTTTCTAATATAAAATTTTAAATTTTATTAATTATTTTTGAAATTTTTTAATAAAATTTTATTTTATTAAAAAACAATTAAAAACGTTTTTTAATTATTTTAATATTTAAAAATATAAAATTTTTGTTAATAATTAATATATTATATTTTATTAATTATAAATTAATATTATTTAATATTATTATAAATTTATTTAATATATTTTTTTTAAAGGTAAATAAAAAAGATTTAATATTTTTTTAAAAAATATTATAAATAATATAAATTTGATAAATAAAAAAAAATTTAATTTTAATAAATATATTAATATTATTATTATTATTAATAATATTATTATTATTAATTAAATTGTTAATATATTTATTAGGGAAGATATAGAGTTGATAATAAAATATAATAAATTAATGAAAAGGAATAATAATAATAATAAAGATAATAATAATAATAAAAATAATAATAATAGTAAAGGTAATAAAAATAATAATATTAATAATAATAATGATAATAATAGTATTAGGGGAGGTGATAGAGGTAGTAGTAAAGGCGATAATAAAGGTGGTAATAGGGGCAGCAATAGGGGTGGTAATAGTAATATAAGGGGCGATAGAAATTGTATATATAAAAATAAAAGAAATAGTAGAATTATAAGGATTAATAATATATTAATTTAATTTATAAAAAATAAAAGGAAAACTTTATATATATAAATCTTAATTATTTATTTTAAATTAAAATAAAATTTTAATAATAATAATATTTTAATATATAATTAAAATAAAATAAAAAATGAATAAAAAATAAAAAAAAAATAAAAAAATAATAAAAATTTAAAAAAGATTATATTTTTATTTTTATTAGAATTGTTTTTTTTCGATAATTTATAAAATTATATTGTTTATTTTAATTGATGGATAATAATATATATTAGAATTAATAAATAATTTATTTTATAAATAATTTAAATTATTAAAAACAAAATTATTTTAAAAAGTTATTTGTGGATATTTTAATTTTATAATATTTTTTATTTATATTTATAATAAAATAAAAAAATGAAATAAAAAAAATTTTTAAATTAATTAAAAAAATTTAAATTTTA
>JANPYM010000012.1:16501-49543 GCA_025890175.1 Ciborinia camelliae
AAATATATTATCAAAAATAAATTATTAATAATAAATATATTGAATTTGTTTATTATCCACAAAAATCCTTTTAAAAATATATTATTAAAAATAAATTATTGATAATAAAAATATTGAATTTATTAATATACTTGATATTTTTAATAAATTATTGATAATTATAATTATAATTAATTTTTAAAATATTTATTAAATATATTAACAAATTCAATATTTTTATTATTATATATTATTTTTAATAATATATTTTTAACATTTTTTTTTTAATAAATTCTTTAAAAAAAACCTTATTTATTAATATTTAGTAAATCTATTATTAATCAAACTTTATTAAACTTTATTTAATAATCAATTAATAATAAAAATTAAAATAAAAAATACTATTATTAAATCACACTCCATTTTTAAAATTTAACATTATTATTACTATTTAAATTTATAAATCTAATCCCATTAATTAATTTATTTTATCTTTTTTATTAGATTTTAATTTTAATATTAATAATAAAAACAATTTTATTTAAAATTAAATTATTTATTAAAAAAAAATATATTATAAATAATTATATAAATATTTAAATTGTGTAATAAATATTTTTTGTAGAGAAGATTTTATATTTAATAGATTATTTACAAATAATTTATATGCGAAATAAGTATTATTGAAATCCTATATTTATTTTATATCCGAATCGATTTTATAAAAATCTGCCAAATTATGTTTAAAATATTTTCTTTAAAATTAAAATACAAATTAAAAATCTTTGTATAATTTATATTTTATATTTAGTTTAATATAGTTTTATATTAAAGTATATTTAATTAATATATTTTATATTAATCAATAAAGCTTTTTAAAAACTTTCGATTAATATAATTTATATTATAATTGAAACTAATATTCAAATTTTGTATTAAATTAAAATAATTATATAAATTATAAAATCATATATTATAAATATATATTTATATAAATATTCGAATTTATATAAATATATAATCTTTAAATCTTTGTATACAATTAAAATATTATTTTAAAATATTATATATATTTTTTCAAAAATTTTTTGAAATTAATATATTTCTTTTTATAATTAATAAAATAAAATTAAAATATAAAATATTAATTGCAATCTTCAAATCTATCCAATAATCCAATTAAATTAATTATAAAATATATAGTTTAAAAGTTATAAATAAAGTATTTAATAATTTTTAGTATTGAAAAGCTAAAGGCAAAGTTTATATAAATATATATTTTTTTAATATTATATTATTAATAATATTATTTTTTTAATTTTTATAATTAATATAAATCGCTAACATTTTATTTAAATTAAAATCAAAATATATTAATTGAAAGTTTTAATTATATTTTATAATTTAATATCAATTTTATATATTTTATAAATAATTTAAATATTTTATATTAATTTTAATATATTAATATAATAAAAATATTATAATTAAAATATTATAATATTAATATTATAATATTTTAAGATTTTCTAAATAATATAAATTATTAGCTTTTAATGAATAATTTATATTTTATAGATAAATAAATTAATTATATGAATCTTTTAATAAATTTTAATAAATTTTAATTCTTTTTTTTGAAACTATTTATATTTTTTATACTAATTTTTATATTAATTTTATAAATAAATTATATAATTATAATATTTATATTAATATTTATAAATATTAATAAAATTTATAAAGCAAATAAAAAACTTTGTAAATAATTTGTAAAATAAATATATTACAAATATTTATATAAAGCAAAGTTTTTTTTGTATAGTTTATAAGTATTTTAATAAAATTAGATATATTTATAAAAAAAGATAATATTAATAATTAAAAAAAGATTTTAAATGAAAAAGAATATCGTTTGAATTATAAATAATGTATTATCAAACAATTTGGGCCGGACTTTTAATTAAATAATTTGAATTATTATAAACAAATTTATAAATATAAAAAAAAAATTTTTAAAATAAATAAATTGTAATAAAAAAAATAGATTAAATTTTGAAAGTAATATAGAATTTTAATAATTTAATTATTACTTTTTTGTTTTTTTATAAATTTAATTAAAAAAAAATTTATAAAAAATTGCAAATTATTATTCTTAAATTTTTATAAACATTTTCTATATAACCTTTTCGATATTAAAATAAAAATTATAAATTATAAAAACTTTATTATTAAAAAACTAAAAAGATTTTTAGAATTATTTAATTATAATATTCAATTTTAAATTACTCGTTTTTTATATAATTTCAATTAAGATTTAAAAAATACAAAAATTTATAAATAATAAATATAATTTATTTAATATAACTTTTTATAAAAAATAAATCAAACTTTTTTGTTAATTTTATTAATTAATATTATATAATAAACCAAAAATAATTATTTCGAATTTATCGAATATATTAAAAATTGATATTATCAATTTTAATAATAATAATAAAAATATTAAACTCGTTAATATATTTAATAAATATTTTGAAAATATATTTATATCTAAAAATAATCAAAAATATTTATAAAATAAAATAATTATTAATAAAATATTTTTAACAATTAATAATTAAATATTAAACGAAATCAAATCAAAAACTTTTAATTTGCAAATCCCAAAAAGAATTATTCATTTATATTTAAATTCTTTTAAAAATATTATTTTTGAATAATATATATATTACAATAAAAACTTTATAATTATTATAAATATTCAAAAAAAAATAAAAAATTATATTTATATAAATCTTTTTGATATAATAAATATATTAATTAACAAATATTTCTATAAAAAATTTGTAAAAAATTAATTATTACTTATTTAATTACTATTATTAATTGATTCAAACGATTGAACTTAAATTTTATATAATATAATACAAATACAAATTATTATATAATCAATTTTTTTATTTAATTAATATAATAAAAAATAATATTATTTTTTTTTTATTGAATATAAAATTTTCGATTTTATAATATTATTTTATAATTGTTTATTATTAATAGAAAATTATTTTTATTTAAACAATTTAAATAGTTTGCAATTAATATATAGATTTTTTTTATTATTAAATTTATATTGAAATTATATTATTTTAAAATTAGGAAATAATAAAAATTTGAATAAAAACGAAATAAATTAAAGATTTTTATAAATAAAATAATTTGAAGAATTTATTTTTTAATTATTTAATTATCAAAATATTGAATTATTAATATAATTAATTTTTTTATAGCAAATCTTACCGAATTATTATTATTATTTTTTTATCAAATTTTAATTAATAATTAAATATATATATATTATTAAAAAAAGAATATTAATAATATATAATTTATTTGTAAAAAACAATTTTTAAAATAATAAATAATTTTTTTATTAAACAATAATCTAAATTATTTAATTAATCAATATTAAATAGCCAAACAATATTAAATAAACAAATAATATCAAATAATCAAATAATATCAAATAATTAAATAATATTAAATAATTAAACAATATCAAATAACTAAACAATATTAATTAATCAAATAATATCAAATAATTAAATAATATCAAATAAACTTATTATATTTTTTATTTTAATAACAATATTACATTTTACATTATTTATAATATATTTTATATTTATATTCATATTTATAATATATCCTATATCTATATTTACATTTATATTATATTCAATATATATTTCATTTATATTTATATTATATTTAATTTATTTTACATTTATATTTATATTTATATCTATATTATATTTAACATATTTTATATTTATATTTATATTTATATTATATTCAATATATTCTATATCTATTTCAATAATAATAATAATTCAAAATAAAAATAATAAATATCAAAAAGAAAATATAAAAAATCAAAATAATAAAAATAAAAGATAATAATAATTTTTTAAAAAAAAATAATAAATTTTTATATTAAAATAAGTTTTTGTTTTTAAAAAAATTAATTTTTAATTGATTAATGATTTATTAAATTAAATATTTCAAATATTATTTAAAATTGTTTTTGATTTAAATTTTTAATTAAATTTAATAATTATAATAAAAAGTGTTTTAAAAATTTATAAATAAAAATCAAATATAATATTTAATAATTTAAATTTAATTTATTTATATTTTGGAATAAATATAAGATATAGAATTAAATGTAGAAATGTGGTAAATATTATTTTTCGAAAAACTTTTATTAGAATTAATTTGGATGTAAAATGGATAAATATTTGTATTTGATAAGGTAATAATTTTATATTTGATTTAATTTGTATATAAATAGAATAAAATGTAATTTTTTAGTTTTGATATTAAATGTTAAAAAATTATATTTAATTTAATTTATATATAAATGAAATAAAATATAATTTTTTAATTTTAATATTAAATATTAAAAAATTATATTTGATTTGATTTATATATAAATAAAATCAAATATAATTTTTTTAATTAAATATTTATATTTAAAAGTTTATATATTTTATTTTATTTATATAATTTTAAAAGATTATATTTTATTTTATTTGTATAAGTAAAATTGAGTATAATTTTTTTAATTAAATATTTATAAATTATATTTTATTTGTGTAAATAAAATCAAATATAATTTTTTAATTTTAGTATTAAATATTAAAAAATTATATTTGATTTAATTTGTATATAAATAAAATAAAATATAATATTTATATATAATAAAAAAATAATTTTATTTATATTTGATTTAATATATAATATTTATATTTAATAAAATAATAATTTTATATTTAATTTGATTTATATATAAACAAAATAAAAACAAAAAATATTAAAATAATATTTTATTTAAAATTTATTTAAAAAAATTTTTTTAATTTTAATAATTATTTTTAATTTTTAATTTTTTGAATAACTATTTCAAACTTTCAATTAAAACATTTAAAAATTTATTTTAATAATTATAATCAAAATTATTTACATTTTATTTTAAAAATTATAAAATTATAATAAAATTATATATAATTTATTTTAAATTATATTTAAAATAATATATAATTTATTTTAAAAATTATATAAATATAATTATTATCTTTTTTCTTTTTTTTCTTTTTATTTTCGTTTTATAATTTTTTATATATTAAATATAAAATAAAAATAAAATTTTTTTTTTAAATAATAAAATTAATAAAATAAATAATTTATTATATTTTTTATAAAAATTTAATTATTTTTGAAAATCAATAGGTTTTGTTTTATAAATAAATATTGGTTAAGAATAATCAAATAAATCTAATATTTTATAATAAAGATAAATTTTGTTTTCAAAAAAATGAAATTTTAGAAATTATTGTTATACTAATTATATATAATTATAATTATAATATTTATATAAAATAAATTAAATTTTATTAGAATTAAATAAAAAAAAATTAATAATATAAACAATTTTTTTAAAATATTATTTTTATTTATTTATAATAAATAAAAAAAAAGTTGTAATAAGAATAAAAAAGATTTGTTAATAATAAAAACGGAATATTTTATTTTTTTAATAATTTTATTTTTTAAATTAATTAAAAACATTAATATATAAATCTTTTGTATTGAAAAAATAATTTAAAATAATAAAAAGCTTTTTTTTGTAGAAATTGGTATTGTTATAAACAAGATTAAAGTATTTAAAGATTTTAAAAATATTTTTAATATATTAATTTATAATTTTGAATGAGATTAAAATTTTTTTTTTAATAATTTATATAGTATAATAAAGAGTATATATTTTAATATTTAATTAAAATAAAATTATTTTTAAATAATATATTAATAAATAATTATAATAAAATTTATATAAAAATTTAAAATAAAATAAATTTTGATAAAAAAATCTTATAATTTTTTTTTATTTATATTTAAAATTTAATTTTCAATTATATTAATAATTTAATTAATTTTAATAATATAAAAGATTTGTTTTTTGTATTTTATAACAGATTTTGTAAATATCAAATTATTTATAAAGAATTTTTTAATATATTTAAAATTAATAAAAAAAGTTTTGAAATTTATTTTAAAAATAAAATAATTATATTTTATTTGTTTTATTATTTAATTTATTTTTATATTATATAAATATTTAATTTTTATTTAATTATTTTTATTTAAAAATATATTGAATTTAAAAATAATCAAATTAGAATTATCAAAATCTTAATTTTAAATTTTAGGTATAGATTTTATTTAATAATTTTTAAATAGGTATAAGGTATTAATAATATTTTGGAAAAATATATTATATTAAATTATAATAAAAAATATAAAGGCGATAATGATTTAGAATTGTTTGATATATTTTTTTTTTATATTTAAAAGAATAGTTTTGAATTTTATAAAAACTTTATTAATATTGTTATAAAAAAAAGCAAATATAGTATTAAAAAAAATAATTTAATATAAAAAATATTGTAAAATATAATAAAGTTTAATTTTTATAATTAAATTTAATTTTAATTGTTTATTTAAAATAATTTAATAATATATTTAATAGATTAAGGATTTTAAAGATTTTATTTAAATATTATATTTTATTTGAATATTATATTTTATTTAAATATTATATTTTATTTAAATATTTAATTAAGTTTTATTATTATTTTCAATTATTAATATTAAATTTTTAAAAAAATTTAAGAAAAAAAAATTTATAAATAAAGAAAAAGATATAAAATCGAGATTTTTTGATAAAATTATTAAATAATAATTATTTTTTTGGTTAGTTAAATAATATAAAAGTTTAATATAAATGTTATTTTGTATATAATATTTTTTTTGAGTTTAATATATTATAATTGTAATTTTTTTGATAATATAATTGATTTGTATTATATTATAAATATATACAAAAACTTTTATTTAAAAAATAAAAATTTTAAGTTTGTTAATATTATTTATAATATTAATATAAATTATTTTGTAAATTAAAATATTGATAATTATATTTTGAAATATTTTTATTGTTAATATAATAAATCTTTATTTTGTTTTAATATATATTTAATTATAACAAATTTTAAAATAATATTGAATAAAATTTTTTATTGTTGTTATAATAATGAAAATGAAATTTTGGTAGATAGCAAAATAATATTGTTAAAAAAATAATATATTATTATATTGAAATGGTTTGATTTGGGTGTTATAATATTTTTTAATATAATAAAATTTTCAAATAAAAGTTTTAAAATTTTTATTATTTTTTTTAATAAAAAATTAATAATTTAAATTTATTTAATATTTAGAAAATTGAAAATAATTAAAATTAAACTTTCGATTTTATCATTTTAATTAACAATTTTTTAATTTTGTAAAAATGTTTTTATATTCAAATTTTTTAAAATTTTTTATATTAAAAAAAATATATATATTTTGAAATATTTATAAATTGTATTAATTAATTAATTTATAATATTTTAAAATAAATATATAATATTAAATAATATGATTTTTAAAATCTTTAATATTTTAAAATAATTATTAAGTATAATTGTTTTTTTTATTAATATTTTGTTTATTACAATTTGTTAAAATTTATAATTTGTATATTTTGAATGTAAAAAGAATTTTGAAATATAAATTAATATAATTTTTTAAAATAAAAAAAATAATTTTTTTATAAAATTTAATATAAAAAGTATTATTTAAATAGATTTTTGATTTATCTTTATTTTTTTTATATTAAATATATAAATTAAAAAAAAACAAAAAAATTTGAATATAATTTTAATTAAAAATTTTAATAAATAAAATATATAAAATTTATTTTAATAAAACAAAAATATATAAATTATAATTCGAAATAAAATTAATATTCAAAATAAGATTTGTATTTAAATTATAATTAATAATTGATTTATTTTTATTTAATTTAATCTTTATATATATTTTATAAATTCAATTATTAATTTGAAAATTAATATATAAATAATATAATTAAATGTTTTAAATAATAATAAGATTATTTAATTTTTTATAAATATTATTAATATTAATTGTAATAAAAAAAATTTCAAAATTAATTATAATTTATTTATAAATTAATATACAAATATTAATTAATAATTTATAATTTAGATTGATATTATAATTAATAGTTTTTTAATAAGATTTATTAATTAAATTAAATAAAATAATAAAGATTTAGTTTTTTTTTAATAAAATTTTTAAAACTAAAAATAAATTTGTTTTTTTATATATTAATTAAAATTTATATTAAATTTAAAAAAAATTTAAAATAATTTTATTTATAAATTTAATATATAATATATAAAAAAATTTATATTATTATAATTTTTAATATATATATTTTTTTTTAATATAATTTAGAATTTTGAAAATAATAAAAAAATTGATTTGTTAAATAATAATATATAATCTAATATATTAATTATAATTCAAATTATTATTGATTAATTTATTTTAATATTTTTAAAAAGATTTTTTATATTTTTTAAATAAATAAAAAAATTCTTTAATAAAATATTAAAAAAAATATTTAAAAATATTGAATTCGAATATAAAGATTGTATTATTAAATATATTTATTTTTTTGATTTTATTATTATTATAATTATCGAAATTCTTTTTATTAGATATTTAAAAATTATTATTATAATATTAATTATTTTTATTAATTATATTTCAATTATTTTGATTATTATTATATAAATTTATATTATTTGATTTTTAAAGATTGGATTATTAAATAAAATAATAATTTTAATTTTGATTTGTATTTATAATATTACAAAATATAATTTATAATTTGTTTTTGAAAAAAAAGAAAAGTTATTTATTTTTGAAAAAAAAATGAGATTATATATTTTCAAAAAAAAAACAGAATTATTGTAATTATAATAAAATTTTTTACAATTGTTTATTTTTAAAAAAAAAATAGGGTTGTTATTATTACAATAAAATTCTTTATAATTATTTATTTTTAAAAAAAAAAAAAAACTATTTGTTTTTAAAAAAAAAATAAGATTTTATATTTTTGAAAAAAAAATAAAGTTATATATCTTCAAAAAAAAAACGAGATTATATATTTTCGAAAGAAAAATAAAATTATTATAATTTTAATAAAATTTTTTAAAATATATTTTAATCAAAAATATAAATAGATTATTAAAATATAATATATTTATTTTTTTTATTATTTTGTTTATTTTTTTTTAATATTATATTTTATAAATAATTTAATTAAAAATTCAAAATTCGATTTAAATTTGATATTTAAAATAAATTAATTAAAAAATAATTAATATAAAATATAATTTAATATATAATTTTGAAATAAAAAAAAAAAAGATTTAAAAAAAATAATATTTAAAGAAATAATAATTATATAATATCTTTTTAATAATAATAAAGATTAAAAATTAAAATAAATATATTTTTGTTTTTGTTATTTTATTAAATTAAATATATATTCTTTTTATTTATTTAAATTAACTTTTTTGCAATTTATAATATATAATTAATAATTTTGTAAAACATTATATCAAAATTATATAAAATTATTGGGGTAAATTAAAAATATTGTATTAATAAATAATAATCGATTTTGTATTTTTTCATATTGTTTTTTTTATATTTTTTCTTTATGTTTTTTTTCCTTTTCTATTTATATATTTTGTTCAATTTTCAATTATTTATATTAATTCTTTTTCGCTTATAATTATAATTAATAAATTTAAATTTGTAAAAAAATACAATTATAATAAATATATACAAAATATTCTAAATTAATATCAAAATCCGATTAATATAATTATATTTAATTAAATGTTTAATAAATTGTTTGATTAATTGTTTGAATAAATATTGAAGTAGGTTTTTGATAAATTGCTTAATTGATTATTTAAATAAATATTGAAATAAATATTTGATTAATTGTTTGAATAAATATTGGAATAGATTTTTAATAAATTATTTAATTAATTATTTGAATAAATGCTGAAATAAGGATTTGCGATTTTCTTTTTTAAATATTAATAAAGTTTTTAATGTATAATTTGAAAAAAGGAGGTAATTCTGTATAATTTAAAAGTTTATAAAGGTGAGTAAGATTGGAATATTTTAATTTTAAATAATTAAATATTAAAGTTAATATAATTGAGAATATAAAATAATATATAATAAATCTAGAAATTTTTGTATTTAATAAATATTTTAAAATTTATTTTGAAAATAAAGATAATATAAAAATATTTTGAAAATATTTAATAATAAAAAAATATTAAAAAAGATTTGATAATATTAAATAAATAATATAAATCTTAAAATTATATAAAATTTCAATATATTTAATATATTACGATTTTCTAATTTTGGAATATATTATAATAAATTTTATTTTTCAAAAAAATGAAATATTTTTTTTTTAATATATATATTTTTTTAATATAAAGTATAAAAAAATTAATTAATTATTATATATAATTTTAAAACTATATAAATTTTATAATTGTATTTTTTATATTTAATAATTAATATATCAAAAATTATAATACAAAATTATAAAATTATAATATATATTGATTTTTTATTTTTATTAATTTTTTATTTTTTTATAAAGTAATATTTATTTTAATATATAATAAAATTATAAAATAATAATATATAATAATAAACTTTAAATATAATTTTTTATAATCTTTTTTATAATTTATATTATATAATTTATAAAGCTTTATAAATTTAAATAATTTGATTTATAAATTTTTAATTATCGTTTAATTAATTTGATATTTTAAATTTAATAATTTTTTATTTGATATATATATACGATAAACGGGTAGGTTTTAATAATATATAAAATTGTATATTAATATAATAAGGTAATTTGATATAATTATTATTTGATTTTGTTTGTATAAATAAAATTTGGTAAATAGATTTTTTAATATAATAAAATATTTAATTAAAAAGATTATATTTGATTTTGTTTATATAAATAAAATATAATTTATAGATTTTGTTATAAAAAAATATTTAATTGAAAAAGTTATATTTGATTTTGTTTATATATAGATTAAATTGAATATAATTTTTTAATATTTAATATTAAAATTAAAAAATTATATTTGATTTTATTTGTATAAATAAAATATAATTTATAAATATTTAATTAAAAAATTATATTTGATTTTGTTTATATAAATGAAATAGAGTATAATTTTTTAAAGTTATATAAATAAAATGGAATATATAGATTTTTGAATATAAATATTTAATTGAAAAAGTTATATTTGATTTCGTTTATTTTTTTATTCGAAAAAATATATAATTGAAAAAATTATATTTGATTTTATTTATATAAATTAAATATAATAAATAAGCTTTTTAATAAAACAAATTATTTTAAAGAAAAAGTTATATATACAAATTATTTTATTTGTATTTAAGAATTTAATATTATAAATTAATAAAAAATGTTATATAATATTAATATATATATAATAATAAATAAATCAAAACGTTTTAATATTATATATTTTTTGAATAATAATTTAAATGTATAGTATAATAATAAAGTTTATAATTATTGTATATAATTATATATTTAATATTAAATTAAGAAAAATTCAGTTAAGGAATTTTTTTGGATTAGTTATACAAAAAAAATTTAATTAAGTATAGATGAAAAATTTAATTAAAGATTTAGTTAAAGAATTTTTAGATTAGTTATTAAAAAAAATTTAGTTAAAGATTTAATTAAAAAATTTTTGAATTAATTATTCAAAAAAATTTAGTTAAATATAAATGAAAAATTTAATTAAAAATTTAATTAAAAAATTTTTAAATTAATTATTAAAAAAAATTTAGTTAAAAATTTAGTTAAAGAATTTTTGGATTAATTATTCAAAAAAATTTAGTTAAGGATTTAGTTAAAGATTTAATTAAAGAATTTTTGGATTAGTTATTTAAAAAAATTTAATTAAATATAAACGAAAAATTTAGTTAAGGATTTAGTTAAAGAAATTTTGGATTAGTTATTCAAAAAAATTTAGTTAAGGATTTAGTTAAAAAAATTTAGTTAAAGAAATTCAGTTATATATAAACAAAAAATTTAATTAAAGATTTAGCTAAAAAAATTTTGAATTAATTATTCAAAAAAATTTAGTTAAAAATTTAATTAAAAAAATTTAATTAAAAAAATTCAATTATATATAAACAATAAATTCAGTTAAGGATTTAGTTAAAGAAATTTTGGATTAGTTATTTAAAAAAATTTAGCTAAAAATTTAGCTAAAAAATTTTTGAATTAATTATTCAAAAAAATTCAATTAAATATAAACGAAAAATTCAATTAAAAATTCAGTTAAAGAATTTCTGGATTAATTATTAAAAAAAATTTAGTTAAAAATTTAATTAAAGAATTTTTGAATTAATTATTTAAAAAAATTTAGTTAAAAATTTAATTAAAGAAATTCAATTAAAGAAATTTAATTATATATAAATAATAAATTTAGTTAAGAATTTAATTAAAAAAATTTTGAATTAATTATTCAAAAAAATTTAATTAAAAATTTAATTAAAAAAATTTAATTAAAAAAATTCAGTTATATATAAACAATAAATTCAGCTAAAGATTTAATTAAAAAAATTTTGGATTAGTTATTCAAAAAAATTTAGTTAAAAATTTAGCTAAAAAATTTTTGAATTAATTATTTAAAAAAATTTAGTTAAGTATAAACGAAAAATTCAATTAAAAATTCAATTAAAAAATTTCTGAATTAATTATTAAAAAAAATTCAGCTAAAAATTTAATTAAAAAAATTTTGAATTAATTATTTAAAAAAATTTAGTTAAGGATTCAATTAAAAAAATTTAGCTAAAAATTCAGCTAAAAAAATTTTGAATTAATTATCCAAAAAAATTTAGCTAAAGATTTAGTTAAAGAAATTTAATTAAAGAAATTCAATTATATATAAACAATAAATTCAATTAAAAATTTAGTTAAAAAAATTTTGAATTAATTATTTAAAAAAATTTAGTTAAAAATTCAACTAAAAAAATTTAATTAAAAATTCAGTTAAAAAAATTTTGGATTAATTATTCAAAAAGATTTAGTTAAAGATTTAGCTAAAGAATTTCTGGATTAATTATCCAAAAAAATTTAATTAAATATAAACGAAAAATTCAATTAAAAATTTAATTAAGGAATTTCTGAATTAATTATCGAAAAAAATTTAATTAAAAATTTAATTAAAAAAATTTTGAATTAATTATCCAAAAAAATTCAACTAAAAATTTAGCTAAAAAAATTTAGCTAAAAAAATTCAATTACACATAAACAATAAATTCAACTAAAAATTTAACTAAAAAAATTTTGAATTAATCATCCAAAAAAATTTAGTTAAAAATTTAATTAAAAAATTTCTAAATTAATTATCCAAAAAAATTTAATTAAAGATTTAGCTAAACATAAACAATAAATTCAACTAAAAATTCAATTAAAAAAATTTAGTTAAAAAACGATTCAATTAATATATATAATTTATTTCAATCTTTATATATTAGATTTTTAATTATATCTATAAACAATTATTATCGTTATTTTGAAATACAATATATTTTTATTTTATACATTTTTTGATTATATTCAATATTATATATTAAACTTTAATTAATTACTTTTATATTTATTACTATATAAATTTTATCAAATATTATTTTTTATATTATTATTATTATTATTATTATAATATAAAAAAGATTAATTATATAATTTATATATCAATTATTATTTTTTCATAATATAGTTTAAACGTTTATTAATATTGTAAAACATAAATTATAAATTTAGTTAAGAATTTAACTAAAAAATTCATTTACGATATAGCCTAAGCGTTTATTGATATAATAAAGCACAAACCATAAATTCAGCTAAGGATTTAGCTAAGGAATCCATCCTAAACATGATTTAACCGTTCTATTAAAAGTTTTTTATATTTAATATTATTTTAATATTAAAATATTAATTATTTTGTAAAAAATTAAATATTATTTTATATTTAAAATAATTTTTCAAAGAATAATTTGAAAATTAATAATATTTTTTAAATTAAAATATTTTTTAAATAAAAATTATTTTTATTAAAAAATTTAAAATCTTTTATATTTAATATTATTTTAATATTAAAATATTAATTATTTTATAAAAAGTTTAATATTATTTTATATTTAAAATAATTTTTCAAAAAATAATTTGAAAATTAATAATAGTTTGAAAATTAAAATATTTTTTAAATAAAAATTATTTTTATTAAAAAATTACAAGTTTTTTATATTTAATATTATTTTAATATTAAAATATTAATTATTTTGTGAAAAGTTAAATATTATTTTATATTTAAAATAATTTTTCAAAGAATAATTTGAAAATTAATAATAGTTTGAAAATTAAAATATTTTTTAAATAAAAATTATTTTTATTTAAAAATTACAAGTTTTTTATATTTAATATTATTTTAATATTAAAATATTAATTATTTTATGAAAAGTTTAATATTATTTTATATTTAAAATAACTTTTCAAAAAATAATTTGAAAATTAATAATATTTTTTAAATTAAAATATTTTTAAAATAAAAATATTTTTTAAATTAAAATTATTTTTCTTAAAAAATTAAAAGTTTTTTATATTTAATATTAAAATATTAATTATTTTATGAAAAGTTTAATATTATTTTATATTTAAAATAATTTTTCAAAAAATAATTTGAAAATTAATAATAGTTTGAAAATTAAAATACTTTTCTAAATAAAAATTATTTTTATTAAAAAATTAAAAGTTTTTTATATTTAATATTATTTTAATATTAAAATATTAATCATTCTATGAAAAATTAAATGGGATGGATAGAATAGATAAATAAATGCACACGTGGTGTTTGTTTAATCTCACCTCACCTCACAGTTTATAATCCGTCCCGCTCTCATGTTCGATCATATCAAAAGCCGGCTTACTAGAAAAGTAACCCGCCATCTCGGTTCCTACCATCTTATACGTATAAATGGCATCCTCGTTAGCAATCTTAACCGTTTCCACCCCTCTACCCCTAGCCGCCGCATCAGCAAGAAGTTGCACATGACAACATTTTTCCAAACTTGTGAACCAAAAGACGGCACTTTCGATCGTCTCGCCGCACGTGAGGAGACCGTGGTTTTGGAGTAGAGCGGCTTTCTTGGTGCCGAGTGCGGAGGCTATGGCGTGGCCTTCTTCGGAGGCGAGAACGATGCCTCGGAATGATGAGTAGAGTGCCAGATCATTGTGGAACGCGCAGGAGTCTTGGGTGATGGTTTCGAGGGGGAGACCCAGTGAACAGAAGGCTCGGCCGTAGATGGAGTGAGAGTGGGCTACTGCGTTTATTTCTGGCCGGGCTGTGTGTACGGCGTGGTGGATCATGTAGGCTTGGGCTCTCGTGTTAGTAAGTTCGATGATGTGATAGAAGAGTGATATGATTTGAGGAAAATGTAGATAAAGATTCTGGTAAGAGAGAATGAAACGTACCCGCTGTATTGAGTAATCTACATGGACCACCTTCTACGACTTTCCCTTTCTCATTCACGAGAATTAAATCGGATGCTCGAAGGAGTGGCCATGCAACTCCGAATGGATTTACCCAGAAACTGGTTGGTTCAACTGGATCCTATTTCTGATTAGTATGTTTCACTCAGCATCCCCACCCATATCCATATCCATATCCATATCCCCATTCCATCCACATCCGATAAATCTCCATCAACCAAAAGAAAACCCCCCACTCACCCTCAAGGTAATATGTCCCGCAACCCCCTCATCATACCCCAACTTAGCAAAGATTCTAAATGCCAATGCCAATCTTCCCTTCTGATATTCCCTCTCTGCATATTTATCTTCATACGGTGCTCGAAAAAATGGTAAGTTCAAGCCATGAGCTGGTCTTTGTGCGTGTGTTTGTTCTTTGGATATTTCCGGTTCATGCATCACGGCTGAAACTTCTGAATGTGTGTTTGAAGGGATTGCTGCGCCGGTCTCAATGGGGTCGTTTGTGTTTGCTGATGGAGGAGTCATATTTTTTTGATGCGTGTGTAATTGATTAATTGTATTTAGTGAGATTTGTTGGGTATAGAGTAGAGAGAGAAGATTGAGATGAGAGAATGTTATGTATGGTATCAAGAAGAAGATAAAAAAGAATCGAAAGTGGAAATTGTAAGATAGGCTGTTGACAAACGAAGAGGGATTTTCGAAGAAATGGATTTGTACAACTACACGCCCTATTCAATACAATCCCAATCTCCTATCTATGATGACCTCGGGATTATCATGCGGAATTCCAGCAACATTATCGAGTTGATTGATTGGCTTCTTACATGCATTTTGAGTGTGAGTGTGCATATCATTGGAGATGTCGTGTCACGATGAGGGGTAATTTTTGTGGGGTAAAAGCTTCCTCAACTGTCAAGTGGTCAAACTATTTAGGTGGGTGCAGTAGCTTGAGAGCAGATAGCAGAAACAGGAAGCAGGAGGAGGAGCAGGAACATCTTATCGCACCATAACGAATTAGAAAGTTTGGATGTCAATCATGACTAATCCATGCTAATCGGTTGTTGTATAGTCATTCACTCTGAGAATGGGGGGTTTTGACAGGAATGAATTCTCGTTTGTTCAACGGATGAATGGAGAAATGTGAAGGGAGAAATGTGATTGAAGGTAGATAGATGATTAAGGCCATCCAACCAAATGGGCAAGATCGGGAAGATGATTTTTCAATATCCATTAAAGTACTTGAAGCACTCCAGCTGTACCTTTACACAAGGTCCTCACGCTTTGCGAGCCTTCAAGGGGTTCGCTGTAGATTGATACAACTTCCCGAGGCACGGAAACTTTCCTGTGATTACTAATCAACCGTACATGGATCTCACGTGAACAGGCGTTTTCCTGTAATGGAACTTTTATTACCTACTACTACCTACCTAAGGTTAAAAGTGGTTGACCGACGAGATGAAAGCGCATCTACATCTAGGTACTTTTACATTTTCAAACTCATACCCCTTCTCCTTACCAGCTGTCAATGGTATTATAGTATCGCAATCATGGATGATATAGAAATCTCAAATCATCAAAATCTAATTGACTTATGTCTCCAAATATTTTGTTCACCATCTCGAACCACATTCCCCTCAACCATCGAAATTACCTCGGAAAAACCATCAGATAATACATCCCAAGTCCTCTCTCAATGCGGTTCCTCAATTATATCGCTACTATCTCGCTTGAGTATATCCATTCGTAATCAGAATGGAAATTATAAATTGACTCTGCAAAGACTCGATGATATGCTCGCTTTGGCAAAGGAGAAATTCTATGCATTTCCGTTTAAAGATGTACCAGGATGTTGGAGAGCATTATATCTAGAGGCTAGTCTATTGAAATTTTCTGCTCTTGCACCAAGAATAATATCGAAGGACGGGAAAGGATATGGGGCTCTAGAGTTGAATATTACGGATGGTCAAGTAATAGATCAAATGGTTCAGACAATGGATATGGCATTGATTATGGTTGGAACACCAGCTTCGGAATCGCTGCGATTTGCGATTGATTATGCTATGGCACTTTTACAGAAGATCCATGAAGAAATGGTGGGTGAGGATATTCAAAACCAACCACCTACTAAACGTCGGAAAACATCTCCTGGTGGATCATCCTCAGGTCCCATATCTTCAAATACGGATCGTTTTCCATCCTCTTTAATCCCTTCGCCTCCTCTCTCAAATCCCATCTCTCGAATTAGTTCGGAAGACCTCGACCTTGCCACAGATGATGGAATCATGGATAAATTCTCAAAACACATGCATCGACCCTACGATCCCTCACTCGGTGCAGAACCTCTTATTATAACTGGATCAATCAATTCCTGGCCTGCTCGCACTCACCACCCATGGTCGAGCCCCTCCTATCTATTGACGAAAACCATTGGTGGACGACGATTGGTTCCCATCGAAGTGGGCAGAAGTTATGTGGATGCAGGCTGGGGACAAAAGATCCTCAGTTTTGGGGATTTCATTCAAAAATACATGTTAACTGCTACGGAAAACGGAGAGAAAAAAGAAACAGGCTACCTAGCTCAACACAATCTCTTTTCCCAAATCCCGTCATTACGAAATGATATAACGATTCCAGATTATTGTTACATATATCCGCCACCCCCACATCCATCCTGTTCTCCTTTGTTAAAGGAAAAATACACACAAACGAAGGAATTAGAAGAGCCACTCATCAACGCATGGTTTGGACCAGCCGGTACCATCAGTCCCCTCCACACCGATCCATACCACAACATCCTAGCACAAGTCGTCGGACATAAATATCTCCGCCTCTACGCACCACGAGAAACGCCTCAACTATACGCCCGTGGCATCGAAGAAGGAGGCGTCGATATGAGCAATACGAGTGAGGTAGATATTGGTGTACTGGCCGGATGGGATGGTACGAGAGAGCAGCAGGAAGAAATGAGGAGGACGTTTCCGAAGGTAATTGATGCCCCGTTTTGGGATTGTGTGTTGCGGGAGGGAGAGGTTTTGTATATTCCCGTGGGTTGGTGGCATTATGTCAGGGGATTGAGTGCGAGTTTCAGCGTGAGCTTTTGGTGGAATTGATGCACTCGCTCATTGAGATTACCGTTGGTCGAATGCTATGTCATTAAGAAATAATTCTAGGAATTATTATCAAGGGTAGCTCATGAGCCCAATCAAAGTTAACGATAAAACTCACCATAAATCCTTAAACCCCTTAAGGGATCGATCGGGAAACATCAAGATCGTGAAGCTAGGATCCGGTGCCTCCCTATCGATAATTGCGTAAATAATCCGCTTCAAAGTTTACATACTTAACCTTACCTATGAATCTAGAAGTCTAAAATCATTCCATTCCATTCCATTCCATTCCATTCCACATCAAGAAGCAAGAGATATAGAACAGTGAAGTGTGTAGAAAATATGCCCTATGCTACCCCATCACTGTCTTCTCTAACAATTTTAACGATATCTTGGCTGATACCGATGATGGAGCAATTATACTAGTTTCTGCTTTCACTGCTGGAGATCAGGTTGCGGTTTTGATGTGGTTTGGGAGTTATGATTTCAATGACAAGTCCGGACTAAACTTTTGGTTACTGAAACTATGGTGGTTACCATTAAGTATATCTGGGCCATTAATCCATAAGAGGGACAATTACTCCAAGGAAGAGAAGATGATGATCTGACAAGCTCAGGGATGCTATAGCTGATGACAGTTTCTAAATTAGATCTGTTCAATGGCATGTTCAGGCGTGCATCACCTGCATATGGCGAACGTCGCATGTTTCATTCCATCGATCCTTTGCAAATCGATGGAAAATTTGGCAAAAATAAAACTTGGATTCCTTCCTAATTCAGCAGAATAATTCTGATGTAACTATTCAAATTTGCAGCGATGAATACATTGGAATTATTCATCGCTGTTGAATTTAGACAAGTGAGAAACTTCGAATGTTAGAGCGTGCAAGTTGAACGTCTCAAAGTTCTTGGCTTTCGAGGATGTTCAATTCTTGGCTTTCACCACCATCCAAAACCTCTAACTCGTTTCTCTCCCCTCTTTCTCTTTTGGCCCTTTCAGTGAGTGTACTAATGCACACTGCAAAGAATGCAATAGTACCGATCATAGTACCGCCTATACCTATCGACAACGCATCCTCACTAGGTGTTTGAAGGCCATAATTCATCATCAACATTCCTACAGCCAATAATGCTTGGGAGAGTGAAAAAAAGCCTGTTCACATAATTAACTCCAAATTCAGACTTAAGAGACATAATAAATAATAACTGTACCTTTCTTGAAGCCTTTAGGGAAAGGTGCTTTTGAATAATACAGGACAAGAATACGAAGAAACAGAAGAACCGTTACAGTGATTGAGCCAAACAGTGCATCTAAGACAACAAAAAAACTATTAGCAACTGTTGATTCTTTTGGTTTCATTAACAATAGGGCAGGAAAAAACTTACAAGAACTAAGCATTCCAACAATTGATTCTTTCCAATCTTGAATTTTATCCTCATCGACAATGCGAAAAAGAGACCAGCCGGTTTGTTTTCCAAACAGTGATATGAAAGCTTGTCCCGGAAAATCATAAAACTCAGCTCCTCGTCCATCTTTCCACAATTTGGCAGTTTCTTCCGCAATGTCGGGTGCGGTGCCTAGCTTTGACACGAGAACGTGAGTAATGTAGGCTCGTACATCACTAGAGTAAGCTGAACGGGCAGGCAGTCTTGGAGACATGATAGTTAGGAATGAGCTTAACAGGAAGTTTGTGTAATGCTTGGTAGAAATACTAAATGAGTTTGTTGGTCAAGGAGGCCACTTTAAATAGGTAAGAATAATGGGGAAGCGCAAGAAAATCTAATGCGGCTTAGTAATAGCCGTTACAATGTCTGAGCTTTTGGATGTGGGTAGCCGCTTAGGGTCTTGCAAATGAGAAAAGCGTATTCTACCCCGCTCTATTCATACAATATACAGCCAGTGATTGGAGTAGTCTCCGTTAGTATTATAGTGGCTGATATTAATTCGGCTATTTGTGCCACTACGTCCAAATAGCTGTACTACGTAGGCCTCGGGTATGGAAAATAAGCCGTATACTACTTCCATCACTGGCAGGCGAAGAGTAAAGGGCAATAGCAAAGAGTGAATCTAGGAGTGGATCTAGGAATCCAGGAAGAATTTCTCAGTGGATTTGCGAGTGCGGTCTGGTTGGAGAATGAATACAGCCAGAAGTTGTTGGTAGAATCATGTTACCATTCTTAGGGGGCTGGCTGTAGCAGCTATTAGCGAGGAAGCTAGCAACTTGGATCTCTATTTAAGTTTCGACCTCTTCACTGCTTTACAGAATCAAAACACACATACACACATTCAACACCAAGTTCCGAGATCAATACTTACATCTCACCAGAGACTTATCAGACATTCATCATCACCTTCTTACCAACTTTCAGTAAGTCATCGAATAAGTCAAGAAGAATATATAGTCAAGCTAACGGAAGCTCAGTCTTCGTTCATCACCAACAACTTACAAAATGATCATTCCAAAGGATATAGCCGTAGCAGCCTGGAAGTCTTTCCTTCTTGGGTCCGGAATTGCCATCTTTGCTGCCCTTGGAGGTATCGGTACGAAACTCGCAAGTGCATCTTGCTCTTCTGCCATGTGGCTAGCATTGTTTGGTGGCCCAGCAGCTGCGGGTCCCGTTAGTGCTTGTATTGCCGCTGGTGCATTGGCAGGTGGGTACCTGACAGATTCAAAGTTCCTCACAGGAGAATGCTAACTAGGAAACTCTATAGTGGTAGGAGCTGCTGTTTCAGGTGGACTCGCAACATACGGATACAACGCTGGTTGGACAGTTCTTCCAAACGACGCTGTTGGAAGTACAATCGGCGGCAAGCGCGGCTCCTATGCGAGAATCATCAACCCCAAGTTCGGAATCGCCCATGTTTTTGACCCTCATAACACCTTGGCCCTCAACACGAAATATGGAGGAATGCTTGAGAGACATAATACGACCCTCATCTCTGTGTCCTGGATTGAAACCTTGGAGGGTGTTAATTATACCGGTTCAGCTTTCAACGGCTTGAACATGACACATGGTAGAGTGATCACGCTCAATGACAACGGCATTATTCGTACGAGTGTTGGAGGAATTGAAACACTGCCTAGAATTCTCGATGATTTTGCAGACTTCAAGAACAACGTTACGAGTCTCAAGAAGCGCCAATCAGAGGAAGTTGACTACATGTCCTACATTGAGTATGGGGAAAACTTCCAGGAGGCAGGCGCCTACATCGAGGGAATCGATGAGGACGGAAATGCTGCAAAAGCCAGCGCTGATTACACACTCGACAATTGGGTAGACAGTTTTGATGGTGAATACGCATCAGCCTTCTGCTTGTCCGCTGGTCCGCCCGGTGCTGCCCAAGGCGTTGACTCCATTGTTGTTGGCGAGGTTTTCGTCAACAGAATTGCAGGTGTTGATGGCAACTGTATTGCTGGCTAGATGTGCGTTGTGGTATCGTTAGAATTTGGGGGATGAGGAGAGTGGTCCTTAGTTTTCCTTTAGCTTATTCTTGGGATATGTATCATATGTCATTGCTCTGCTTCGACATATGCAAATATACGCATCCTATCTACCTTCCCGAATAATAATCAATAATATTACATAAAGATCATATCATACTGCTTTCTATACCATAACTGCCCATGTGATACAAACATTGATGTCTTGATTCTATTGTACTAAACACAGCAAACTGCGTCAATTCAGGGAATTCGGGGGGACCTCGCTTACTTCCTTGGCGTGGCCAGAAAATACTAAAACCAATCTCCTGATGCGCGTTGATATATTAGAGCAAATTCTTTCTACAACTTCATCTTGGCGGAACTAGGGGGATTCGAGATGGTCACATGACCTAATTAGGGCTAGGGCGATTTTTATAGGATAGCGGGCAGCACCCACAGAGTCTGAACCGTATTCTATCCAGATATACTAGCAATAGCAGTTTTAGGGTGATTCGGGTGCAGGCGTTCCCCTTTTCCTTCAAATTCCCCCCCCCCGTGTTAGATCGGGGGTATACAATATTAATAAATAGTATGCTACACCCGCAAATGCCATAAAGTAGACTATCTGATCTCATTGTGGCAAAAAGTGAGCAAGTAAAATAAAATGAAGGAAAGTAGGTACAACTAATAAGCCCATACCATCCATCCATGTATCCATATCCGTTGCCCCGTCTAAAGAAACCTTCCATCCCCATCCTCATCCCCATCCCTATTGCAGACCATCATGAAAAGAAGAAAAAAAACAACTTTTGAATGAAAACCCCATCCGAGTCATCTATCACCCACTCAATACATCTTCATAAGACCCTCCATCTCACCACCCTCACGCCAATCCTCCAACAATTTTCCCCATGCACTAGCACCCTGTCCATAAACAGCAGTCTTTCCACTAACCTCCGGGTGCTTACCAACTTGGCCTTCACCATTGAAATATCCAGGTGTACATTGAGTGAAATAATTCATCATGGCCTTACTGCCATGCAAAATATCCTTAACCCATTGACCCTCGGCTTCCTTGCTAGGTTCAACCGCCTTGATATTCTTCTTCTTGCATTCGGCGATGATGTAAGCCGTGTGCATTGATTGATGAGTAAGTGTATACATGAAGTTTGCGGAGACACCGGATTGAGTAGTGCCAAAGAAGAAATAGTTAGGGAATCCATGTGTTTGGAAACCATGGAAGGTTGAGGGACCCATCTTCCATTTATCGTCGAGGATGACACCATCACGTCCAGTAACAGTGATACCTGAGCGACGTTGGTAGGCGGTTGTGACTTCGAAGCCGGTGGAGTAGATGAGAACATCGACGGGGTATTCGACACCATTGAAGATAACACCAGCTTGAGAGACACGATCAACACCCTTTCCATTCGTGTCAACAAGTTGAACATTATCGCGGTTGAAGAGAGAGAGGTATTCGTCGTGAAAGCATGGTCGCTTGCACATGGATGAGTACCATGGCTTGAGCTTCTCGGCCGTCTCCTTATCTTCGACGAGTTCATCGACGCGGGCTCTGATACGTTCCATGAGTTGGAAGTCTGCCATGACCATCATTTGACCCAATTTGACTTGATCGGTAGAAGCATCCGCCTTGCCCAAGATTTGCGTAGCAGGATTGAGAGTCCAACCATCGGCGACAAGATCTTCATTTTGACGGCAATTGGAGATACGATCATTGAAATTTTCCATTCGATCTTCTTGCCATCCTGGCTTGAGGTTTTGACAGAAGGTTGGTGGTGTAGGCTTATTGTTTCGAACGTTAATGGTAGAGGGAGTGCGCTGGAAAACATAGACGTGCTTGGAAGCCTTGGCGAGATGAGGAAGCATTTGAACTGCAGTTGCACCAGTGCCAATAACACCAACACGCTTATCAGCCAACTTGCTAAGATTCCCATTAACATCGCCACCCGTAACACCATAATCCCACCGCGAAGTATGGAAGGATTTTCCTGAAAAAAGCTCCATGCCTTCAAGGCCTGGAAGCTTGAGCTTGTGGAGAATACCAGTAGCTGTGATCGCGAATTTGGAAACGAAATGGTCACCACGGTTTGTCTCCGTCTTCCATGAGAGAATATCCTCATCCCAGGTCATTGATTTGGCCTCGGTTTGGAAGACAGTCTTCTCCTTGAGATTGTAACGTGTGACGAGCATCTCAATATGCTTATGGATCTCGGTGGTACGAGCATACTTCTCGGTTGGGACGTAACCAAGCTCTTCGAGCAATGGAAGGTAGATGTAAGATTCGATGTCACATTGAGCACCTGCAAATCAAAAATTAGTAAACGCTAACAAGCTTTACAAAGTGGGAGAATTGAAAATTGGGTTGGTTGGGAAATGATCACAAACCTGGATACTGGTTCCAGTACCAAGTACCACCATAACCGCCACCCTTTTCAAGAATGCGGAAGTTGGTAACGCCTTGTTGAGCAAGACGAGCAGCGGCCAACAAACCACCATAGCCGCCACCAACGATTAATACTTCAGCGGAGTCGGTAATTGGCTCTCGTGGGACGATCTCATCAACAAGAGCATCATCTTGAAATCTGGCAAAGTCACCAGTAGGCTCCTTGTATTGAGTAAGACCATCCTCACGGACACGCTTCTCTCGCTCAAGGTTATACTTTTGTGCAATTGCTTGAGGGTTGAGAGGGGATGAGAGTTCGGGAAGGGTTGCTATAGTTGCAGACATCTTGAAAGAAGATCTTGCAAACTGGATGGGTACAGAGAGAGAGAAATGATTGGAGTGATTTTAAAACGTTTGGATTCTTTTGATAGAAGAATGAGATTTTATAGAGGTGTGAGAGTATATAAAGTAATCTCAAGTTGATGGGAGTAGATCGAGAGAGTTGATTGTTATTGTTTGTGGGGAGGAAAAATTATCCGACAGATGGAATCAAGGGAAGACTTTATATCTATGTGACAAGGACGCTAACACTATCAGAGTAAACAACATGAACTTTTACCTTCCCAATCTTATTCGATTCACCTTTCATTAGACAGATCTTTCAGCCCATTATGTATTCATCCGGTCTCAACAAGGTAGTTATCAATGGTGAATGTCCCCCCAACACTCCTTTGAGATACTTCAACCACGTTGTTATTGTTTCACCATATGGATAGTTCTTACTCTATTCAAGTAATTCCGTACTCATAGTGGTTACAGATCGTCTAGTCTTGCGGAGAATTCTGTTGCGATATCAAAGTTCCATCCATCGTTTCGTGTATAGATAGCTTCGAATCATAGATTCCAGAACATAACTCGAGGGCAAGAACGCTACCGACGGGAGCTTTAGACTTTAAATCCGAGACAAGGAACTTAGGAAGAATGTTCCTTCCTTCCGCCAACACTTGTACAAACCAATCCATCAGCAGATATTGAAGTTGAAGGATATGGTATCACGAGGTCACGAGGACGGGCCACTACATCGCTACCGCTCCAATGTCTCATCCCAACCGTAACAATTTCCCGATGTGAGTGAATAAAGGACAGATACAAGAACAACGGGAAGTTAAACCCCGCTTGGGATCAGATCATACGCCACTGTGACAGACATCAGTGATTGTAGCCGTTATATACACCCCACTATGTCAAACGTCAAAGATGCATGAAGACAGAAACGGAAGTATATGATCACTTCAATATTATTGTTATGAGAAGGGATAATAGATATCGATAAAACTCTGATATGAATCGATCATTAATATGCATCATAATATTATACATGCCACTATCCGTAAATATCTCATCCATCAAGAAGACCAATGGTCCATTCGGTAATCTTCTCAACGCCATGTCCATTAATTGCACTGATGGGGATGACCTCTACCTTCCCCATCCAAGGGTTCTTCTTCCTGGAAGGATGCTCTTCGTTTCCGGCTGCGACTTCCCCCAAGTACGACTTCAACTTCTGGAAATTATCCTGTGTACCAGGCAAGTCTGCTTTGCTAGCAACAACAAACCAAGGTTTATTGGAAATCGAAGGAAGACTGGGTGCGAGGGGATTCTCAAAGGTAGGCCCAGTGTTAACAACGATTGTTTCGGATCGATTTGCCACTGCATCCTCAACAGACGTGAAGGGCGTCCACTCCACTACGGGGTTGGCCTTCTCTTTCTCTTCTTCAATCTTCATTCGCTCATACTCAGCAAGTTCTCGCCACAAGCCCTTCAAAGCTTCGACAGCATTGCCCTTCCCAAGGTCCACGACAAATGCAAGAACTCTAGCTCGTTCAACATGACGTAGGAAACTTATACCAAGACCTCGATCCAAATGAGCATCCTCGACCAATCCAGGAATATCTGCAATGGTAAAGTTGGTTCTGGGTTCGCCGGTATCATAATTCGCTTGAGCTACAGGTCTTCCCTTGTTATCATCAATCACCACTGTCCCGATATTTGGCTCTAAAGTTGTGAATTCCCAGTCCCCAACTCTGGTCCGGCTATTGCTCATAGCTCGCAACAAAGTGCTCTTTCCAGCATTAGGAAGACCTACAAGTCCCACATCGGCAAGAAGCTTGAGTTCGAGCTCTAAAGTAATTCGTAATCCAGATTCACCCTTGGTTGCGAATTTTGGTCTTGGGACTTGTTTTGTGGTAAAATGTGGATTTCCCAAACCTCCTACAGCACCTGCGGCCAAGAGCAATGGACGTTCCATGGGCATGGAAAGATCTAATGAGATAGGGCCCTTCACTTGTGCGGCAGCTAAATTTGACTTCCTTGCTTTTGGTAATGAAGGAAATTCGGCAGTGGCAATCTCTTCAGGTGTAATGGCTGGGTATAGTAACCATCTTTCTCTATCCCATTTGTAAGGTCCATCTAGATCGTGCCCATCCAATTTGCCAGCCTCCATCTTTATCCTGTCTTCCTCAATGGCCGCAGGATCATGTCGATCGAGCTCTCGTACGATGGTACCTACAGGAACTTCAATAATGATATCAGTGCCTCTCTCTCCACCCTTCGTTTTCCCTTGACCATTCTTTCCCCTGCCCGCCTTTAGATTTCGCCTCCTTGCAAGCTTATGTAGACTTGTTTCCCCTCGCACAGCTTGTATGTATATATTTCCGCCCGTGCCTCCATCACCTCCATTCGCCGGGCCAGCAGCTATGTACTTCTCCCGCAGAAAAGAAATACAACCATGTCCACCAGAACCTGCAAAGATATCTATTTTTGCTTTGTCGGCGAATATTGTCCGAGAATAATCAGAGGGAGGAGGGTTCAGGCGGTCGAATTCTTCGGATGTCGACTCGGAGGCAAGTTCTTCGGATAAGGTACTTTGTCTTCGGACAGCATTGATATAAATTCGAGGATTCCTCTGGATCAACCTAGATGTATGCGAAAATAAAAATGGGTAAAGAAAGGGTGTCAATGTGCCTTGCACGGTTGAACAACGTGGAGGCATCACGAACGATATCAAATTCCTGACTTGCAGATTTATTTGCAGTGGTGGAAGTGAAGAAAGATATTTCTTATGATTGATTGATAGGTACCTTAGCGGAGGTACCAGGTGTTGAGAAACCGTTAATATATTATATCTATTATAAAAAGCTGTATTTGAAAACTATAAATTGTGATTTCGAAAATAAACAATATATATAAAAATAAATAATTTATAAATATAAATTATATATAAATATAAATAGTATTTAATTAAAAAGCCATATTTAAATCGAAACACCGTTTTTAAATCAAAATATTGTTTTTGAATTAAAACATCGTTTTTGAAAATAAATCGTTTTTGAAATTATTTTAATTATATAATTTTATTTATTTTTAATTAATCAAAACAAAACATATCTTTTATAGTGTAATGGTAATACGTTTGATTTGAATTTCAAAATTGAAAAAAAATTAATTGAAATTTGAAATGAAATATAAACTTGAAATATCTTAATTAATATTTCTTTTTATTTTTTTTAAATTCAAAATATTTAATAAAAACAATTTATATTTTCAAAAACGTTTTTTTTTTCAAAAATGCTTTTTTTTTCAAAAACGCTTTTTTTTTCAAAAACGCTTTCTTTTTCAAAAACGATTTATTTTCAAATATAATGCGAATACTCCACCAACTGAGATATAGTTTTTGAACTTAATCACAATGAAATCACTGTTTCTAAACCCCTAGTACCTCCGCTAAGGTAGGTATGGTGATGCAAATAATAGATTCTCGGTCACCGTAGTACTGTATGTACAGTATACAGTACCGACTTACCGGTTAATATTTCGGACCTCCAAACAGCTTCCGATATTTATTATTGAGAAGCGTGAAGAGAGTGAAGGGATGAGTGAGTGAAAAATAGGTACCTACTCATTCCCAAATCATCGAATCATATATATATCTTCATATTTACCATTTTTGGTGTACCGCGGAACAGATGAACCTTTATCTACATCCTCTCCTCTCGAGTCTCCAAGCTTCAATTCTTTTCTTATCCCCCACCTTCGGGTTCCTCTATTGCCGACGCCGTGATTCTGAATCTGGATCTGATCCTGATTCTGCGAACAAGCGGTGAGTGGAGTAGATGCGACCTTTTACATCTTAGAAGTCTTCATCATTTATTAATTTACCAACCACCCAAATTTGATCTGCACCCAAAGCAGCCTCAGTTGGTGAAGGAAGAAAGATTCAGGTTGCATACATGATACATGATACATGATACATGCGGCCACATCCATCATTCCTCTATCAACTTCCATTGGTCACTCTACGAATTCAAGATAGCCTCATTATCTTTTTGGTCCAGATGCTCCGAACGTTCAAAGCAAAGCACGATCAAAGTTTCAATATTCACTTTATTGCTTACCTTACCTAGCTCAATCGAGGCTTTCCGCCTACCCATCTACCCATTCTCGAGCCATTATCTACATACCTTTTCAAAATTGGTAAAAGGATGTCATGAATCGACCCAACCGGATATCATCATGACCAACAATCCATGCATCTCGCCTTCAATTCTCTAACCACGAGATGCAAGTCGAATCAAAGCATTCGAGCCACGACAACTTGCACATTCCGCTGGAATGTTAACACTTGGAACACTTACCTACCTACGGAATTCTTATCTGGAGTACACTTACTATATATGCTTCAACCTACTACTAATCAGGATGATTTACCTTGATAATCTTTTTCCGGAATTTGTATGTTCGTAAGTAATCAACCAAATGTAGTCAAATCATGCCCTACTTTTCCCTTTAGGTCGTTAAGGATATCCTCGCATTCCTCTCGCCTGAGTCGCGACTCGCCTCTCACCCTCTCGCGTATGATCCACATATGCCACTCTGCGTTGGTAGTTGTTTGAGGCGTTGATTGTGTGATGTGGTACTGTACAAGTTAATCTCTTTCCAGGTGGATGGTAGGTGAACACTGATCAGGTTGTAAAAGGGTAGAAGGTCGTCAAAGTGTATATAAGTGAAGTTAATTGGTGATATGTATGTGGTTACTGGTAGGTAGGTCGGTAGGTAGGCAGGTACTAGGTAGCATGCTCATTACTCGGTATGTAAGTAGAGCTAAATCAGTATTAGACATTCGGTATTAGGCAGGTATATTATATTAGGTATGTATTAGGTAGGCATATATTAGGTAGGTAAGGTATCTAAAGGTTAGGTATTAAGTATTAGGTGTATAGGTGTACATCTCTTTATAGACTCGATTCTCACCCAGGTTCTTCCCCACCCAAAAATAACCTGGAATAATATTAGAACTAATAACCTATCGACATCTCAAATTTATTTCTTTTTTTCCCTTTTCTCCTCCTCACTCGTCCTTCCCATTCCGCAACTTTTTGTTGTCAAATTTCCGTAACGTCTCTTGTCGTCTGAAATTCCAAAAAAGAACTTAACTCCCGTTCTTCCTTGCCAACTACCCGTCTCTTCCTATCCCATCACATCACATCTAACCAAAACCATATTTCCTATCTTCCGTCTGTTACCTCAGTACATAGGTACATACATACCATACCTACTACCTACCTACCTACCTACCTACATACATACACATACCTTACCCTTTTCCACCCCCTCGTACTACCATATCTTACGATTTCACGATACCTGGTACCAGCATTGTTGATCGTTGTGTCTTTGTTTTTGGTTTTGGTTTCCCTAAGGTTAACACCTCATATCTTATTCTCAATCTTTTCATTTGAATGGTGCAGAAATTTGCGTAGCGTGATCTTTCTATCGTGGAAATCTGCAGTTCCGGGAGCCAGCCAGTCAGCCAGCCAGCAAGCAAGCAAGCATAGCATAATATAGAATCGTTTCGTTTCGTTTCGTTTCGGTTCGTTTCTTATCCCACGATTCGGACTCGCTGCATCGAATTGAGAAGGGACCTTAGAGGGGAATACACTTACAAAGGTTAGTTTAACTTTGAGATCACTTCAAATCGATCCGAATATCATTTTCCCAAATTTACCCCACACGGACTGCACTGCGCTGCAAAGCAAGCCAGCGAGCCAGAGGATACGATACTTGGATAGGTATCCCCATCCCCATCTCCATTTACCCCAAGATCTGGACTTGTGTATTGTCAGTCAAGCGACCTACCTATTATATTATCTACATACGTACAATATATACAATACATAAAATACATTACGATACTTCAATGTTCGTCCCCATATTCTTACCCATAACATACCATACCATGGGATCATCACCCCCCCTCCCCCCTCCTTCTCTTTCAATCACTTCCCTTCTTCCCTGACCCCAAACATACTTTCTTCTTTCTTGCTTTCTTCTCCACGTATACTTCTTTCCATTTGGGCCTCAAATCCTCCCTAAGCTCATCGTCCCTTTCACTTCTCCACTTCAACACTAGCTCTCTTCACTTGTCTATTACCCCTCATTCACACCAGATGATCCCCCTTCATAATGTTAATCAAGAACCCCAGAAACAACGAAAATCTCAAGATCATGGATCCAGATTGCGCCATATGTTCTCAGCCAGCCATCGCAAAATGCGAATGCGAAGCCAATGGCCTTACTGTCGCTGTGAGGCAGGCTGAACAGAGAATGATGAATAGTATTTATAATGATATAAGGTACCGTCTGTCCTTTCCCATCTGACCCCTCTTACCCCTCCTGTTCTCGTCCGATATCCTTACCCTTCTATCATCCTTTATATGTGTCAATCAATTGACTTTGTCAACATATAATTAACCCTAGTCCACAAAATAGAAGCTGGGTCCGCGGCCACGCCCAAGATTACATACTCTCCTATTTCAGCGTCCTTACCACCCGTCGCAAAGACGAACATGCCTCACAACTCCACCGTATAACCGAACGAGCAGCGTACTACTACAACCAGCCGCCCCACCGCACGGACATCGCACTCGCCGATTCCGAACTCAAACGCGGCATCGACGAAGATTGGCGTGCGAGCGTCCAGCGCTATCCCGAAGTCCTCGAATATTTCTTCAGCCTGGTTGAATTCAGTATACCAAGCGATGATGAACCCGGCGTTCGAGATCCCCCATTATCAGCACTAGGGGGCGGGGGAAGGAAAGTGAGATTGACTGAACCGGTTCCGCAGAGGGGATCTACACCTGCCGTATCAGATGGAGGAGAAGAGAGGGAAAGAAGGAGGGAACAGAGGAGGATTGGAACGCCGGCGGGTGATAGAGAAAGACAGGTAGATAGACAGAGAAGAGATAGTATGAGGGCTGATGGAAGAAATCGTCCGATGACGGCACCACCTCCGCCTGGAGGTCCACATATGCCTCCTGCACATAATCAACGGAACTCGAGAGGTCCTCCGCTAGGATATTCTTATGTTAGTCCTTATTGAGATTGATGATGGAAAATCCTTCTCTTTTGGGTTGGTGATGGGATGGGATGGGATGGAATGAAGGGAAGAATGAAAATTTCAGCTGTGCGTATAATATCGCCACGGAATATTTCATGGGTAGGGATTAATGGATGCCAGGTGCAGCTGAGGTTACCATCTTTTCATCTCGGGCCAAAAATCGGCTTAGCATAGCCACCTCCTGTATTCGAAACTGAATCATGATGAATTTCGTCTCGAGTTTATCTCAGCATTCTTGTTCGACTGGCTGGAGCCTGGGATCAATCTATCAAGGTTTTACAAATCGCGCTCTCTCTCTCTCTCTCCATCGGAAAATCTCAATCGAAAACGGCTACCTTGTTCCATCACATCACATCACATCCATCTCATCTCATCTTATCTCAAATCATCCATCCCCTCGCTCTAATCTGATCTTATCTCATCTCATCACGTTTCTTCACACTCATACTATTTCTCACGATCATTACATTACATTACATAAGTTACGACAAAAGATTCGTTTGGTTTGGCTTTTTGAATTGGCTAGTGGGTTTGGGTGCATATCATTATCATATCATATCATTTCTATCCATCAATACAGCATATTATATCTTCCTCCGAACCTTCCTAGAGCTTCATATCATATCATCTCTGTTTCTATCTATATCTCTATCCAGCATATCATGTTCACATTAATCATATCATATCATATTAGCGTCATAGTCAGTCATGGTTACCCGTCTGGTCTGTCGGCTTTGGAGCTTGGTTTTGGGGGTGGTTCTTGTGTTTTTCTTCTTCCACGGCTTCTTCACATAACTTATTTTTACATTTTACATTTATTTATCTATGTATGGATGTATGGATGGATGAATGTATGGATGTATGGATCGATGGTGGATGGTTGGTTGGCTTTGCTTGCATTTGACTACTTTCCTTTCCGTCCGTACTATTTATTATCATATGGATATGGATATCTATAGGATATTTATGGTCATGTTTATGATATGTTTTGATTTTTATATTTAATTTGTTTTTAGGGGGGAGACAGGGGGGAA
>JANPYM010000012.1:49553-87440 GCA_025890175.1 Ciborinia camelliae
AATTTGTTTTTAGGGGGGAGACAGGGGGGAAGGAAAGGGGGGTTCATCTTTGTCTTTATACCTACATAAGTTGATACTATCATCAATACCAATATCATATATCATATTCCATTGAGTTTTCTTTTATATGTGCATGTTTGTGGAGGGAGGGTTGTTTGTGAAGGAAGGGGGAGAGGGAGGGAGAGAGGGGTGGGAGGGAAGTTTTAATATTAAAAAGTTGATAATACTTATAATTCATCTGAAATATAAGGTATTAATTAGCTGATAAAAACAGGTTCTATAATTTGAATTTCTAAATTGTTTTTGAAAGTCTAGCTACGTACTTTATAATACAAACTACTCCCCCCCATGCATTCATCGATGGTTAACCTATATGCATTTTGTTCGTGTATTTGTGTCCCCTCAATCTTACTACATGGTCTATGCATTTGCCTTCACCCCATCAACAACTATCGAAAATCGGAAAGCTAGATAGCAATGGTGATGCATGGCAATATAAGCCAAGATTGCAAGACGGTACAGTTTGAAATTTATCTATTGTATACTGGAATACAAGAAGTGTTATGCTAGCCTTGATGCTGGCCCGGTATTATATGCCATCAGAGCACCAAATGATGCTAGTGAGTAACAGTGTCTAACAGTGTTCGAAGTAGAATGTACCAGAAGCCCCTTGGCCAACCCAATGGCCCTTCACGGCACCATCCGCCGTTAATGTTCCTCGCTAGAGATACACATGCTGTCCATATACCTTGGCAAAGGTCAACTGGCCCGACTTGAAAACCACTCCGGTGAATTTATACTCGACCGACCCTGCACGACCATTACCTTTGACTGTGAGAAGATCGCTGTTGCTTCCTTCGTGACCATGCTCCTCGAATGAACATCTCCGGTTAGTACCGGACTGGGCCGAGATGTAGAATCCCGACCAGGCGCCCTTGATGTTCTCTAGTTACTCCCTATTTGCCTCCATGTTAGCACATGCAGTGACATCTACTTATTGTCAGGGGAGTCGAATGAGTCATGCGAGTAAAGAGAACGGCATACTCTGGAGAGATATCCTCATCTTCGTCATTTTCATTCACAAGGTGAAAGGCAAAATAATCCCCTCCTCCTTGCTCTTCCTGGTGAACTCCCCATTTACCGTACATCATGTTTGTCTCGGGATCAACGGAGCCACTACAGTGCCACCAGTGGGAGGTGTAATCTTTCTTGAAATACACCGTCGCATTTCCGTCAACGTGTCCACGGAAAGTAAAATGCCCAACTTTATCGCGGCCTTTGCCACGTATAATGACCTTCTCGTCTTTTACTTCGGTTTCTATAGTGAAATCCGATTCTCCGTCCGTTTTACATCCGTTGGGTTGGTTCTCGGGGTATACATACAGAACAGCCCATTGACCTGCAAGCTTGAGTTGGCTACTGGTTATGAGAAATGCATTGATTCATTGATTTCTAAGTATCCTGAAAACTCACTGCATGTCAACCGACATTCCAGTCCAACTTTCTTGCTTTGGATACAAACTAAATTTCTTTACAGGTCGGTCTCAAAAGTTATATAGTACACGTAGAGAGGCTAAATGGCGGATACAAGTGACTTAATTTATTGCGAAAGATCAAGTATGTTAAGCCATATGACAAGCAGTGCACAGTTTCTTATTTAGACAGTGGTTCGAGCAAACATCCCGATGATTAAGAGGTGAGCCTGGAGGTGGTAGCTGAGTTAATATGTCAGACAAAAAAATACAACTGGAATAGGACCTAGAGACAGAGCCAGACGATCAACCAGGTGCACAGTCTAGCGACAGAGGCCCTTATCCCTCTCACCCAGATTCTCGCGACCTTATCTTCGAACCTGCCGACAAACCCGTGGGCCACTACGTCGACCTCAGAAACAACTGCCCAGAGGTATACAACCAGAAACATATGATGAGTTGTACTGCTCACGCTGTCGCTGCCGCATTTGAGTTCGACATTCGAAAGCAGAGTCTACCCGAGTTTTCGCCCTCCAGACTTTTCATCTGGTACAACGCTCGTGCAAAATCAGGTAACCCCGGAGATACTAAGAAGAATGTCGGTAGCAATATAGTGAATGCCATCAAGTCCCTTAATCTGAAGCAAGATGATCGGTCCTATGAAGTAGGCGAAAGCGATGAGAAGACGCATATATTCCATCCTGGTGCTAAAGTGGCAAAGAAACCACCAGCTAGTGTGGCACTATATGCGCATCAGCACATGGCGCAAAGATATCATACATTCAAGGAGAAGGGTACTCAAAAAGCGCTCATACAATGCCTTAACTCGGGATATCCTGTCGTATTCGGGATGAAAACTTACGGTCTGTTCAGTGGTATTGGTTCGGATGGTCGTGGAATAAGTACGCTGTAACCCGTTATTCGTCTCGGTTACTCTTCAGTACCTAGGTACGCAATACTTTATTTGTTTTGCAGGACAACGAACAGCCAAGGAAATAAAAAACGAGCACAGCCATTCGCTGCTGATGGTTGGCTACAACCAGGCGGAGAAGGTGTTCATTGTTCGCAATTCATGGGGTGCCGACTGGGGTGAGGATGGCTACTTCTATATGCCATACAACCACCTAAAGCATTGCTACGACTTCTGGACCATCCGTCTCGTGTCTTCTCATCCCGAGAAATCTTGAGGCCTGATTTGATTTTATTTTGTAGTGTGGGGAGTAGTTGATCAGTGGAACTAGTTGGACTACATCCGCAAAATCTTCCCACCCACTCACTGAAAAAGTATATTTCCACCGTTGGCCCCAAAAGCACCCTCCCTACCCATGCTGCTATTTTACACCCCTGGGGCGTTGTTGGAAAGCTGGAGGGGTTTTTTTCCTATCCTACATCAATACAATTACCAGTATATTCATAGCAATGTCACATATCAATATTACTTACTTCCCATTCATCAAACTTGAATTTGCCTCGGTTATTTATATTATATTATATAGGCCCTCTGCTCAACTTTCTCTTTCTACAACTTCCTTACCATTACATCCTGCTCTGCTAGTATACCTTCTCAAGCATTATTGTTTGATATTTCAATACACACACTACTTCTCAAATTATCTTAGATTCCTTTCCCTTTTATGCATTCCATTACTCCTTTATTTCTTTATAAATATTTGCCAGTGGTTCCATGACTCTATCCTTCCTAACATCTCCAATATTCTCCTCCATTTTAAAGTTCTCCTCATCCATCCGAGTCCCTTCCACATATCTCCCAATCATCTCGATGCCAGTGCAAGTATTAACATTGGTATTGGTGTCGATATAGAACTCAATCTATAACTAAATTATCAACCCAAAAGTTTCTTGGTCCTGAAGCTCACGGGTGCTCAAATCAAATCCTTCAGCCCACGGTGCGCAATCCGACTGATCGCGCTGTTGGATGATCCATATTTGCCGAATATAATATGAGCCATTGATAGTTTCCACCCCTTTCCCCCTCTCTCCCCGTCCAACTCCCATATTTCTTTTTCTTTGAGGTTCCAGCCTATCACTTCAATCTGTTGATCTTGGTCATGTTCCACTCTGCTGACGGTCTCCCCCCATCACCTCCTCCTTTCATCGTCCCAAAGCCTAAAATCCAAAAGAACCAAGACGCATTCATTTCGTGTCCCTCACTTCACGGTGTTCCATTCAAGACTCCAAACTCCAAGTTGGGATTCCCAATATCATATCATATGATAGATAGATCTTGAGGACTAAAGCAATCCCATCATTATCTACCCTATTATATGATCCGATCAGCCAGTCAGTCATCATTGTGACGTTGTCACTTTCTCTTCTCCCCCATTTCTTACCATTTCCCCCTCCCAAAACAGCCTTTCTACAGGAGATCCGAGTATCTATACTTAATTACTCTCCCTTTTCTAATCTCCTCCATAATGACAGCCTCACAATCGTGGAAAATTGAACTAGCACATTGCAACCGCCATCCATTATCATCTCACTCCCACCCATCCCTATTACATCTTGTCTTTTCCTTTCCATTTTCCAACAAAAACTTCACTTCTCTTCCTTCCTTCCTTCCTTCTACCTTTTTCCTTCTACCTACAAATTGAACATCCAAGTCCCTCTTACCCTCTATAAATAAATAAATGATCCCAAAGCTACAATTAATAATATAGCATAGCATAGCATACCTAGGAATATACCAACAAAGCATCCCAAATCCCAGCAACCCACCAAAAAAGGACGGCGCTCCGAGAGACAAGACAAGAACCTCGATGCAACTTGCGCATTCCATCCATAGCTCCTAGAGCCCCGTAGGATTAATAAGATTAACCTTATCCAGCAATTTTTTCATCCGTAACCTAGTCACGGATCGCAATAGATTGGTTAGTCTTGTTTTTGTTTCGAGGTTAGATTTGAGGAAGCAGTAATAGTATACCGGTAGTTAGTCGACGAAGTTTGGGGGGGAGGAGGGAGGGAGTTGTCAATTTTGAGGTAGGGTTGAAGTATACCATGACAAAGGCCACCGAACAAAAGCAACCTAAACCTAAAGTTGAGTGACCGAACCGAACCGAAGCGAAACGGGAACCGTAGAGGGTCTGGTCAATGGTTGCGTAGCATTGCGTTGCGTCGTGTAGGATAGGTTGAAATTAAACAACTGGCCGGATTGGATTGGATTGAATTGAATCAAGGGGAGAGGAGTTGAGCTGAATTGATTGTACTCACCAGCCTCTCAAGGAACACCCGTCCGAATCCGAGTTGGAAAGGAGGGGAGGGAAGTGTAAAGCATTTTATTGGATGGATGATGTATTGCGTTTGACGACATGTGCGTGTTTGGGTTAGAAAGAAGCATCATTTGAAAGAAAATTGCGAATGCCATTTGATATGATTGATAGTTGGATGTATATCATTACACCACACACGGTCAAAGCAAAGTAAAGTAAAGTATATACCGAAGTTAAGTGTGCAAGCCAAGCAATTGAGACGTTTTATTTACATATTCCAATCGATCGAAGGATCCCTATCGAACCCGGATTCGAGAAGTGACTAGGTAGGTCAACTTATGAGTTGGTTGATGGAAAGAGAATACATGGTGATTCTCTTCGGAAGATGTATGGATGTACCAATGAATGGACGAATGAATGGACGAATATTGAGGAGATTATAACTTATTTACAGTCTTTTACGTTGCGTTGTTACACTCTTTACCCCTTACCCTCCCTACCCTCCCTGCCCTCATCACACCCCTCACACTCTCTTACTGCTATGTAGGTAATATATACATAGGTAATCTCCCTCCCCCCTCTCTATACATATCTGATTTCTTCACTATCTCCTTGCAAACATATACAACGATGTCCCCCCTATCCCTCTCTCCCCTCTCCTCTTCCTCCCCTCTCTCCATCAAAAAAGCTTCTAATTCATTCTAAAGCTCGCTTTCACTATCAAAATCCATCCTTCTATTCGGTGGGTATATTCCCATTCCCAATCCATCATATCATCATCAACCCAGTCACCCCAGCACCCAAGTAGTCCAGACAGATATAATACAATACAATAAGGAGAATCCGAGAAGCGAAGCAATGCAATCAAATCCGGTCGATATGAATAAATGAATTAGTAAAGTGCTATGTATAACGTATGAGGTATAAAGTTTAAGGTGTAAGCTCGGTGTGCTATATATCCAAGTAAGGTATCCAAGGAAAAGAAAATAAATTAAAATCAAGATTCCATACAAAATAAGACAAAACATAATAGAAGAATTTTTAATTTCCAAATTTTGATCCATTCGACTTGTGTACATGAATCAAAATGCCGACGTGACATTCATCTAATGTAATATAATGTTATGAATCCTGAAGAAGAAAAAACAAAGGCAAAAAAAGATAGAAGGAAGAGATATAGATAGATAGATAGATAGATAGAGTAGTGATATATCATAAAGATTTTGATGAACTTTTGATTGTTTTGTTTCCTATTAACATCCATCCATCCATCGATCCATTCATTTGTTAATCCATTAGACCATCAAATTTCGTTAGACCAAATAGCCCTCTCTCGTAGTACACCCAGTATTCCTAACTGTACTCCCCATGTCATCACACGCGATAGATTTTCATAGGATCATAGGTATAGTAGGTATCTAAGAAGTCGCCTCAGCATCCTCCTTGGCAGCATCAGTTAAATCAACTGCTGCGTCCTTTTCACCCTCCTTGATTAACTCGACCTCGTTTGCGACGGATCCACCCTCATCGGCGCCAGCGGTTGCCTTGGTCTCGCCATGACCGTGTCCATTGGTGGCTGGGGTTTCTTCAGCTGGTGTTGCGGTTCCTGATTGCTCCTCGGCATCAAGTCTCTCAACTTCCTTTTGGGCTTTCTCGATGTTCTGTTTTTGCGATTAGTTGGGTTCAAAAGTTGAATGAGCATGAATTTAAAACTTACGCGCTTGGTTTGGGCAGCTTGGTCCTCCTTCCAGTGAGCCAACTTAGCCTTGACCTTTTCAGTGACGGATGGAACATCAGCAGAGCTGAAAGGTGGGTCAATTCCCATCTTGGTGAGATCCTCCATAACAGCTGGTGGGCAGCTGTATTTTGTTGAAACTGCTGGGGTAGCGACAGGGGCTGCGCCTCTCTTGTTGCCTTTCTTTCCCTTCTTGCCTCCGGTTCCCTTCATGAAATCTTCCTCACGGTCTTCCTTCTTCAAGACTCTGGTTCCCTTGAGTCCGGAAGCATCCACGGTACGTCCAGCTGCAGCCTCAAGCCCAGAAGGGGCTTGTAATGGTGCCTTGGTCGTGGTGAAAGTTGGGTCAAGATATCTGAGAACGGATTCTGCGTTTCTAATCTCGTCAAGGTAGGCAGGATCGCTGGCCTCCTCAAGCATCTTTTGGGCACGTTCCTTCTTGCGCTCATTTTGTTGCTTCTCATACTCGGCCTTTTGTCTTTCGCGGTTCTTTTGTCGTTGGTTGAAATCGTATTGATTGGCGGCCCGGACAGCTTGGTAGTGGTCATCCTTAATTTGTTTTAGGGCAATCCATTTCTCTTGTTGTTCAGCTTGGAGTCTATCCTTCTCGGCCTTGAGAGTTCCGAAGTTCTTGAAAGCATCATCTTGCTCGGCTTTGAGGATATCGAGTTCGGCTTGAAGTTTGGAGTATTTTTCGGAGAGAGCCTTGCTTTCCGGGTCATCGAGAGAATCATGGAGAGTCTTTCTCTTGGTCTTTAATGCTTGAATCGACTTTTCGGCATCATCGAAGCCAGCAAAACCCTTGCGTTGCTTGCGGAGGTTTGAGATTTCAGTGAGAGCCTTTCTTTCATCAACAATCTTCATAGTAGCAGCATCGACTTGCTTTTGTAACCTGTCAATTTCCTTGTCTAAATCGTTGACATTCTCGAATCCAGCCTTGCCCCTGGCAACCTTTTGATCATTAATCTTAGCCTTGATCTGCTCATCAAGCTTCTTGATTTGGTCAAAAACTTGCATACGACCAGCCTTTCCAGCACCTTGTTGTTCCTTGATTTCCTTCAACTGGGCAATCAACTCAGTTCTGCGCTTTCCGGCTGGCGAGTCCTTGTTTTTGTTTGGTTGAGCAACATCCAACTTTGCTTTTGCGGCAGCCTGCAGGACAATATGTTAGTTACTGGCAGTTGGGTCAATGCAGCATCCCGATGCGCAGAATAAAAAAAGAAATGTAACCCAAGGGAAGTGGATGTAGATGCTACTGACGGCTTTTTCCTGGCTATGCTTGTGATCCTTCTCGGCTTGTGCTAATTTTGCTTTAAATGCGGATTCATCTGGCTTAACTGGTCTGGATTGAACATCCTTTTTGGCACCCTCATCGGCCTTGGTCGAAGAAGAGGGGGTTTTGAGATCTGCCATAATTTTGGGTGGGATTACAACAAGCTAGTCTCGTTTTTCTCTCTTTTTTTTCTTTTTAAATTCCCTTGCTAAATAGATTGAACCAATGAATGTTCAATTAATTAGATACCAAAAGAAAAGAAGAAGAATTGCTGGAGAAAAGGACACAGTATATGTATCTCTACTTTGAAATAAGTATGGATACAAGAAGGAGGTTATTCAGGTAAGTCGACAAGGTTCGAGAGAGTTATAATGGGAAATTTGTTGTGTAATTGTGCGATGACAGTTTAACTTTTTATTAGTTCCTCTAGCTCCTGGATTGGCTGGATTGGATTAGATAGAGAGGGCTTGTACGGTGACCGAAGAGAGAGGATAATGCCAATTTGAGCTGGAGGTTTTGGCTGGATTACCTAATATAAGGCTGGATGGATTGAAGCATTTCAATCAAAACTTGGAAAGAATACTAGCTATACACAGCTATATTGTCTATAATAACAATAATACCTAATTACTATTTACTAAATACCCAGATATTCACTTAGTTTATACGGTAACCAGGTAACCATTGCATCTTGATCTAGAAAGAAACAATCCAGCCAGCCTTATGAAGACTGATTCTTGGTTTGCCGCCATGTTGAACATCATGTGATTTCCCCATACATCCATCCATCTCTACGGTCACCGAAGAAGAGACAGAATGCACTGTTCACTGTTCTTATCCCGACAGACCATTGATGCAACTTTCTTGAACTTTTTTTTGACCCACTAGTGTCGAAATATTTACAAAGGGCCCTTCTATCTGTATTGTCCGGATTTAATTCCTATCAACAACACCACCATCTTCAACCACCCTCTTCCAAAGTTCTCCTTGATTCATTCCAAAGCTCAGTGAGAAAGGATTGTTCTTCTCATCTCTGGCGCATTATCCTCGACCTTTCAATCTAGACCCCCCTTCTACCTACTACCCAAATCTTCAAAATGGCCGACGATGAGGATCGCGCGCAAAAGCAACGAGATGGAATCGACAGAGAGGCCGCAAAGTTATGGAGATGTTATAGAACTGTACACGAAATGGTCCAAGATCGCGGTTACCTTCTCGCTGAAGAAGAAGTCAACATGAGCTTTGATACTTTCAAGACTAAGTTCACCAGCAATGACGGAAGTGTTGAGTATGCGCCCTTCTCCTTTTTCCATCTTTGGTTTCTCCAGTTCCACTTGGAATTGGATGCTCCCCTTAGATTCATGAACTAACAATTCAATTTCGTAGTCGTCGCCAAATGAACTTCTCCGCGACCCCCAGTGAAGCTATGATTGCCAAATACGCAAACGCGCCCACCCCCCAGAACCCAAACCCAACCACGTCAGAAATCGGTACTATCTGGGTTGAGTTTCTCATGGTCACTGATGTATCCATTGGAATCAAACAAATGCGTACTTTCGCCCAGCATCTTTCTCAACATAACTTCTCTGCCGGAATTCTCATCGCACCTGTTGCGCCATCGGGTCCCGCTCAAAAGATTATTCCCGCTGTCGCATCCGAGACCAGAATTGAAACCTTCGTCGAGCAGGATTTACTGGTCAATATTACGCATCATGAATTGGTCCCCAAACATGTGTTATTGAGCAAGGAAGAAAGAGCCAAGTTGTTGTTGAGATATAGATTGAAGGATACCCAACTTCCACGTATCCAGGCTGCCGATCCAGTTGCAAAATATTTGGGATTGAGAAGAGGGCAAGTGGTTAAGATCATCAGAAAGTCGGAAACTGCTGGTCGTTATGCTAGTTACAGATTGTGCGTATAATGGGGCTGGAGAATGAGTATCGATGATTTGGTGTTAATACCTAGGGAGTTCATTGGGAAAATTGCATATTTGGGGACGGCGTAAAGGGCTGTAAGAAAGACGGAGGAAGAAAATAAGTCCACCTTGGCTTTTTTGCCAGTGGTCAGTACAGTACTTATGGGACGAGGGATTTGATGATCAAATTTCCGATTCTGTAACTTTCTGATAGTTTCAGAAATTTTCAATAAGATTCTATATCTACAGATTTCAGAGTTTTTGCCTCGACATTCTCGCATTGATAAACACATGTAAAGACGCTTTCTACTCAACCGAGTTTAAGGACCATGCATTTAGGACCATCCCTTAAGTATCCTCCAATCACTGGTTCCTTACCTTGGCCTGAGAGAGAGAGAGAGAGAGATGGGTAATACTTCGAAGTTCCCTTATGTACTTTTGTGAATAGGTATATCTCATCATTATCTATCTTCTATCCCATTTACTTTGATATACTTGAAAACCTGGGGTCATGTATACTGACTGAAATGATCTCCCTACATCTTCATCTCTATCTCCAGTTCTACTTGTCGAAATGAAATGCATAGGTATGTATGTAATTCAATCTATTGGGCTATCAATCAATCTATAAGTAAGTGATAGAGATGGTTTTATTTGTGTCATCACGAGGTAGGTAGGTATCTTGTATGTAGATGTTTTCCTATACTATACACTTTACAAATAATGTGATTAGAGTAGATTATTCTATAGAGGTAGGTAGTCTTCTTCCAACCTACTTGATTTTCATATCGAACTATCTAGTAAGTAAGCCTACCTAGGTACCTACTTAAGGAAGGGTAGGTAGGTAAACTTGATTTCGACCCGGAATATTAAGGTTAGTAGGTACTGGTAGGGAATAATTCATAGGTAGTAACAGGAACAGAACTACGCTTCAGTAGGTATCTTTTTGGTGAATGGCGGCGGGGAGTGTATATAGATATAGAAGAATAGTGGGATGTGATTGGTTTGCTAGGAGGCCTAGCGTCAAATATTTGGTTCCTCGGACTGGTTCCTCGGATTATCATTAGTCCGATCCTCAAGCTCGCTCGCATTGAATTTTCATCAATTGCGACAGACAGGCAAAGCTTCCATTTGCGCAAACCAAACATTTTTTCATAATTTCATTCATTCCGCATACAACCCAATCAATTGAATATGGGTCAACGTGGAAAAGTAAGCTCCTAATCTCACTTTCCCAATTGAGATAATTCAATATGTCTAACAATTATTAATAGGGAGGTCGTGGCGGCAGAGGACGAGGACGAGGTGGCAGAGGTGGCGGAGGTAGATCGAGGGATCATGGAGTTGATAATCGTTGCAGCTTCGAGAATGTTCCCAAATCCAACGAGAAATTCGAAAGATACTATAATGAACTTTTGAATTTGGACGGGGATGAGAAGGAAGAGTTTTGGGGAGCCTTGAAGAGAGAATTACCAAATAGTTTTCGTTTTGCGGGGTCCAAAGGGTATGTTGCTAAATTGCCTCCATTATGAGTTTATGGGATTTGTATTTCTGTCTCAATACATTTTTCTAACAGAATCTAGTCATGCAATTGCGGTACAGAAGCAATTGAAAGAACGATATATCCCCGAAATTTCGGCTATTAAACAATTTGATGGCAGACCGGTTGAACCCCCAGCGCCAGTTCCATGGTATCCAGATGAACTTGCATGGTCGATGACGACTTCGAAAACCGTTATACGAAAATCTCCTCCCTTTGCCATGTTCCAAAAATTCTTGGTTTCAGAGACAAGTGTGGGAAATATTAGCAGACAAGAGATTGTCAGTATGATTCCACCTTTGGTTATGGATTTGAGACCTGGAATGACAGTATTGGATATGTGTGCTGCGCCAGGAAGTAAAGCCGCTCAATTGTTGGAAATGGTACATCATGGAGAGGAAACTAGAGTTCATGCAGTCTTGAAAGGAGATGGAAGCGCAAACGCAGAATTGGAACTTGATCCCAGCGATGATGGAAGAGCTACCGGTTTATTGATCGCCAATGACGCCGATTACAAGAGAAGTCACATGTTGATTCATCAACTTAAACGACTTTCGTCACCCAATCTTATCGTTACGAATCATGATGCTACCATGTATCCATCCATCAAACTTCCACCTACCCCAGAAAACCCCGCACTCAATCGATACCTTAAATTCGATAGAATTTTGGCCGATGTACCTTGTTCTGGAGATGGTACGACAAGAAAGAATGTTAATTTGTGGAAGGATTGGAACCCGGGTAATGCACTCGGACTTTACATTACTCAAGTTCGCATTCTGGTTAGAGCTCTTCAGATGCTCAAGGCAGGTGGACGTGTTGTCTACTCTACTTGCAGTATGAACCCTGTCGAGAACGAGGCAGTCGTTGCTTCTGCGATTGAACGATGTGGTGGCCCTGAGAAGGTTAAGTTGGTATCTAGCGATGACCAATTGCCACTACTCAAAAGAAGACCAGGATTGAAGACTTGGACTGTCATGGACAAGAAAGGTCGTGTTTGGAAATCCTGGGCCGAATTGCAAAAGCACATTGCTGAGAATGGAGAGGATGACTGGACTAAAAGATTGGTCGAGGGAATGTTTCCACCAACTGATGAAGCTATGTCAACCGTTCCTTTGGATCAATGTATGCGTGTTTATGCACATTTGCAAGATACAGGTGGTTTCTTCATTACAATTTTAGAAAAACAATCAGAGTTCAAAGCAAAGCCAGAATCGGAAAATAAGAAGGCCGCACCAAAGGCTCCAATCACAGCAATTGTCGATGAGATCATTTCTGCTCCTACCCCAGAGAATGGAGGAAGTGTCGCTCCCAAAATCGAGGCAGCTGATGAGCTTACTCATCCTACCTCATCTACCGTCGATGAACTTACACCTGCAGCACGTCAAAATCAAGAGCCTGAATCCGATGCAACTCATACCGTCGGTTCTAAGCGACCTGCCTCGGAAATTGAGGACCCCGAAGTTGATGGCGCTATCGAGATAAAAAAGTTGAAGACGGAAGACACAGAAAGCCATGCATTACCACCAAAAGGGGCAGAATTAGATCTCACTCCTCGCCCAGCCGATCCAAAACCCCCGAAACTTCTTAACAAATATGGTCAAAATCAAGCATATGAAGAGGCATTCAAATATATCCCAGGCAATCACGATCAAGTTCAAGAAATTGAAACCTTTTACAAATTAAGTGAAAGATTCCCAAGAGATAGATTCTTGGTAAGAAATGCCACGGGTGAACCGGCCAAGACGATTTACTACACAACTGCATTGATCAGAGATATTTTGACCGAGAACGAAGGCAAGGGAATTAAATTCATTCATGCTGGTGTCAAGATGTTCATGAAACAAGATGTACAGGGTGAAGGTGTTTGCAGATGGCGTATTCAATCCGAAGGTATGCCAATTCTCCAAGGTTACGTCGGAGAAGAAAGAGTAGTCAATCTATGCAAGAAAGAAACTCTCCGCACTCTCTTGATCGAAATGTTCCCCAAGGTCTCGGGCGACTCATGGAAAGAACTCGGGGAGATTGGAGAGCGAGTCCGAGATATCGGAATGGGATGTTGTGTTTTGAGAATCGAACCTGCAGCACGTGGTGAGGGTGAAGGTGGAGCTGAAGATGCTTTCACCGAGAGAATGGTCCTTCCTCTTTGGAGGAGTCTTCATTCTCTTAACTTGATGTTGGCAAAGGAGGATCGAAGTGCCATGCTTTTGAGGATTTTCAATGATACTACACCACTGGTTAATAATTCTGTTGGAGCTCAGAGGGAGGCGGAACTTAAGAAGGAAAAACTTGAGGGGGGAGCTAAGATGGAGGTCGAGCAGGGTGATAAGGTTGAGGGTGAGGGTGAGGATGTTGAAATGAAAGTCGATGTCGATGCTGAGGTTGATGTCAAGGTTGAGGTTGATGGTGCCGATGCAGTTGCAGATGCAAATGCGGGCGTGCAGCGAAGAGATCAAAAAGACGCCGATGTGAAGGTCGAAGATGGACCAATCATACAATAAGTATTTAGGTAGTTAGATTTTGAGGACCTCGGGACATGATGATGCGATGTGATAGGATGGAATCTATTGGATGGGAGGATGGATGGATAAAATTGGCGTTTTCTTTTTTTTAATTAGCTCATTAGAGCTTATTTTACTTGTATGTATACTCACTCGCTTGGGGGGAAGGGTGAGGGGGGATTTGATTTATTGATTGATTGATTGATAGATACGAGGTAGATAGATCAAAATATATGGAACGGAATGGAATGGATTTGCATATACAATATCATTTGAATACCTATCATTACATAGGCCTCGAAGTATGCTGGGATTAAAAGTGGCCTCGATTCGAATTCTCGTAACCTCTTCAATCCCTCGAAATAACCGGCACTGGTCTATCATAGGATTTTGCCCAAAACCTTTAGTTAGGTTTGGGGGGGGGGCCCTTTTGACTGAAGGTTCGACTGAAGAAGGTTCGACTGACTGAAGAGAGTCCTTCCTAACCTATATCCTCAAGCAAGATCCCAAGTCGACACTTCTAGTCAGTCATTGGTAAGTAAGCACTGGCAGTCCCGACTCCCCAAACATATAATATAATAAGGGAGAGAACGGTTACTGGTACGCATATCATGCGTTCAGCTGAGGATCTTGAGGCTGCGGAGGATGGGGATGGGGATGGGTATCGAATCGAGGAGGTATTGAAAATTGATATCGTGATCGGGATATTCGTTTTTAAAGAGGGTTCTGTTTCGATTTATGGATATATGCCTAGTACGTATTTTATTGGTTAGATTCTCTTCCTCTTCCTCTTCCTTTTCATGCGGGGGGAGTGACCATAAACATTCTTCATTATCCGGACATGTCAGTAAGTAAAAAAGGTATAAAAATTTGATAAATGATACTTACTCATCTGATTAGAAGTCTAATATACAATAACTGAGAATGAGAATTAGAAATCTATCTCTTGGTATCTCTATCTCTATCTCTACCTCTACCTCTACCCTCTAGCAATCAATACGTGCCATGCCATAATACCTTTTTCTTATCTCATCTTCATACATACATACATGCATTCATTCATCTTACTACTAGTACAGTAAGGTAAAAAAAAAAGAAATCCCTTCTCGATCCCAATCCAGTCCATCTATTGTCCTTCTCCATCTCCATTCCCATCTCCATCTTCATCTTCCCTTCTTTATTTCATGTCTAGACTCTAATCCTCATCTCATCTCATCGCATCATCATCCCTCTCTATCTATCTCTACCTCTACCTCTACCTCTAATCCCTCACCCAAACACCTTATTCATGCCCTGATGCGCCAACTCGACGCCCAAAAACGTAGCCGCATTAGCCGGGACCGCTCTCGCCAACGCAGGGCCAAACCCCGGGAAAAAAGCCTTAAACCCGCCATTTCGATACAACCCCCGAATGACCCCCCCAACCGTCGGTTTGCCCTCCATAGTTTGCAATCGCGACTTGACGGTATCGACGGGGAAAACCGGAATCCACATGGCGACCCCCGCGCACGCTCCCGCCCCGGTAATCGCCAGTAAACTTAAATCCTTGCCCGGTTTGCCCGTCGCGTGGTCGAGGGGGGTGAGCCGTCGCTTGATGTACTCGTAGGTGGCGAAGTAGGCGGCGCTTCCTGGCCCGTCTCGCGCTAGTGTGGCGAAGGATCCGCGGAATACCGATTTTATCCCTCCTTCTTTGTAGAGTTGCTTCACGACATCCACTCCTCCGTTGTACTTGGGCTTCTCTCCTGGCCCAAGTTCTTTTTGTCCTTGGATTTGTAGGAGTACTTTGACTCGTTCGAATGGGGCGGTGATGATGGTTTGGGGGATGGCGGAGAAGAATCCCGCGGTACTGATTTGAGCGATTGTGAGGGGTTCGTGGGGAGCTGTAGAAGTGAAATTACGAACGAGGTTCTTGCCTACGTCGAAACCCCAGAAGGACACGGCGACTATGGAGAAGGAAGGTTAGCTTTTGTTTTTGTTCCGAGGTACATACATATTCGAATTCAAAGAAATAAAAGAACAATGAGGAATATAAGAAACACAATCAGAGAGAATAACATACACATAGGCGTAACCCCCACCAGCGGCGCACTCACCCCCGCATACAAACCCCTCGCAAGACCATCCTTCGCAACGGATTTCGTCACGACATCGATGGCCCCCTTATAAACGCCTCGTTCGGCCGTCTGCAAACGAACCTTGACCAAATCAAACGGATGACCAACAAGCACGGCGCAAATCCCACCAAATCCTCCAGCAGCCAGCGATCGCAATCCGGCAAATGATTTCTGCACGACGACTTCGGCGTCGTGTTTTAATTCGGCCTTGGATTCTGGGACGTGTGGGAGATGGGGGTTGAGCGTGTCCAGCTTTTGGTTTATTTGGTTTATTTTTTGGGCTCCTGGTGTAGAAGAGGATGATGAAGACATTCTTTAGAGGGGAGATGGGAGAGGAGACGAGAGGAGATGAGAGGGAGGAATTTTTTGGTAGAGAGAAAGAGAAAGAGAGATCCTGATCTTTCTGCGAAAACTGTGAAAACTGCGAAAAGGAATGTTTATCTTTATTGGATATATGTTTCAACTGAAGCTTGTGATTGTAAAGAGGGATGTATGGTGTACCGCGGGATGTGGCTTGGCATCTTGAAGCTGTTTTGCCGAGGCAGGCCAACATCCATTGAGTCGGTCATCGGCTTAAGTGTGATTACCGAGTTTCGGATAGGAGGGAGGAGGAGAGGAAAATTCGGGTGGGAGGCGGGGAAGTGGAAAACGATGATATTTTGGTAAACATTAGACATTAGATATTTTTTTTAGCTGTGGTACTTGTAAGATTGCCGTCGATATCATATCAAAAATGTGTAATGGTTGGTGTTATGCAATGCAGTGTGGTATCTTTCGAGATGTAGTGTGGTAGTATGGTAGTATGGTGGTGGAAAAAGAGTAAGAAGGATGGATGGACGGATGAGAGGAAGAGAAGAGTCATATGATTATTATATACGAGAATGATTATGATACGAGAATTGATGGTGAGAATGAGAGAGATGAGGAAAAGGATTGGGTATCGATGATTGATTTACGCTTTTTTTTCCGATGGTAGGTAGGTAGGTATTTCTGCCCAAACATCCACATCCTCATTAGAAATCCTTTGCAGTTATAATTTATTTGTCGAATCTAAATCGGAATCTGAATTCGAAAAATTGATACATTAATTACCTAGTATCTTGTGCCAGGAGGGAGGACTATGGGAGGTGGGAGGGAGCGATGAAGGAATGATTGTCTTGGTGAAGGGATTCGCCTATCGGTAGGAGATTGTATGGTGATGAAGGGGTACTTTTTGGGGAAGAAGTATTGAGTTTGAAATATCTACCGGTTTACCCATGTCATTTAAATCATTATTGTTATATGTAGATGTTTTGGTTTGGTCACTCTGAATGGAAAAGAAATTTATTGGTCTTATATCAGATCACAGTTACATGTAAATCTAGTACGTCCTTGTAAACCCTATTTGCATAGAAGAGTACCGGTATCAATATATCCTTCCATACTACATACAGTACAAGATTAGAACTTCAGTATCATTTCAGTTACTTCCCGTCTCACCAAACAACAAACCACATCTTACCTAAAATAATATACCTCATTTTTCTATTGAAGTAATTTTTCTTTATATCTCATATCTTATATCTTATATTCTCGATATCATAAAGAGTTTTACGATGTCGCAAGGTCTATTAGACAATCGAAGTTGTTTGCTGGCAATGGCTGGGAACCCCTCTAAATGTAACCCCTCCTTATTAACGAACATGAAGGTAGGTAGGTAGGTTGTATGGTATAAACCTAAAATCACTCCCTACATACGTAATGGAAGAATTTGAACATCATTTTTGGAATTACCTGTAGTAGCATGTTAACCTTAGCATCCAGTCATAAATTCTACTCTGATCAATGGGAGTAATATTCAATAATTCAATGGCGTTCCTTGATCCGATCTTTTTTGCAATAATCATAATAATTATACCCAATAACGCTCATAATAATATATTGTGTCAACGTGTAACCACATCCTTAACAATAATACCATAATACTCGAGTACAGCATGAAAAATAAAAGGATCATGCCGTGATAATTCGAGGGGAGAAGCCCGGCATTGGGCTGCACCCCAGTTCCACTGATCTTCCATTGGTAAGGCGTCTGCAATGCCCTACATCATTTGGATCCACTCGAAAAAACAACACATTATTGCTTCACGGGTGCTTCCCTTCTTTCACCTCCTTCCAACCACTTGACAACCATTTCAACGATTAACCAAGCATGAATTGACAACTATCTGTACTATACCACCATCTTTTATATGTTCAAGTGCCCAAATTCCCATTCACATATATGAGGACTGGGTACATGGTCAAAGGTAAGATTAATTGTAAGGCTGTCTCTATTATCATTATTATTCCTGGAGCATCAATCGTCTTGGGTGCTAATTTCAAATCTATTTCGTTCATAATACCGTACTGTTTGTTTACTTGTTTAATTCTTTCCAATGCCAATTAACCTTCAATCATCACCTACTGGTACAACCGGTCTTCTCAAAAAAGATAACTCAAGAAGAGGGAGTTTAAGAAGAATGCCGACCAATTCGCGACCTCCCCTATCGCATCGCATACGAGCCTCGTTTGAAGGAAGAAGAAAATCTCAAGATTCTCCCCATACCAAACATGAAAGCTTTTCCGGATCCAATCCAACAGATCCCGAAATCCTCAGACACGCTATCGATCAAGCTATCGCGGGAGATGCCTTCCAAGCTGGAATCGCTTCCCATATAGCCAAATTGCTCAAGCCGGAGATTAAGACGGCTTTAGATACCATTGAACCGCTGGTGAACGCGGTTCTTCAACATGAGATACTGTTGAAGAAAACTAATGCTAGCGTCGAGCATGTTTTGTTAAGGTTGGAGTCAATGACGGATGAAGAAGGGGCGGTAGATCTGAGCAAAGGAGGACTCAGTGTTGATGGTACATTGACTCCTCTTCCTATATCTGATCCGCAATCAGAAGGTTCATCACAACCAATATCACATACTTCATCTGGAACACCAGGTTCCTCTTCCAATGAGCAACCAAGACCCCCATTTAATCGAGATGTCACATATACAGCTGGAAAGCTATCTGAGATATCGAATTCATTGGATCTCCATGATGATAAATTAGGAAAGGTGCTGGAAGGAATTGCGGAGGTGAAAAATGTGTTGATATCGAACGAATGCTTCGATAGCTTGAAAGAAAGCTCGGAGAAGAATGCCACCACCACTTCGGTGATACAAGCCCAGTTAGATCAATTGCAGGAGAATGTTAGGGTGATCATTACACGGATTGGCACGGATCTAGGTACGAATGTAAAAGCCATCAATGATCATCTTGTAGGAGGAAAATCCGAACCCGAGACAACGACTGCGCCTCCTAATAGTAGCGAGAGAGATGTTGAGATTCGCCAAGTCATATCATCTGAATTGGAAATCTTGAAAGGAAACGTAGAAGCAGGCACCACATCACACAACGAAAATTTGGCACAATTAAAAACGCAAATTGCAACTCTTCAATCAACCCTCGATGAGCAGAAGGTGTTATTGGGAGAGATCAAAGAAACCGATCATAGCACCGAAGTTTTGGCAGGTATACAAAAGTCGAATGAATCGCACGATGCGCATAGCGTGATTTTAGGAGAGCTCAAGGAGAAAAATATTCAACCTCCTACACTGGATGATATATCGACTCAATCAACACCAGACGCAGAAACCCTTCAAATTCTCCTCACGGAAGTACAAAAATCCAATGAATCTCATGAGAAACATGCAGCAGCCTTGGAATCTTTACAATCCATGACCAACTCAACGGAAACCATCCTAGCGGAAATCCACAAATCACACGAGGAACTTGGGAAGAATAGAGATGCTTTGGAGGAGATTAGGACGAAGGATTTCCCGGCTGCGGATTTGGGTGAGATTACTAAGGTGCTGGAAGCACATACTGCGGCTTTGGAGGAGATTAAATCGAAGGGTTTCCCAGCTGCGGATTTTAGTCCAATTACTTCGTTGTTGGAAGCACATACGGCGACATTGGAGGAGATTAAGACTAAAGATGTTGCTGTTCAGGGAGGAATTGATGCTGGGGCTTTTGATGGTCATTTTGGTTCGATTACTTCGTTGTTGGAAGGTCATACTGCAGCCTTGGAGGAGATCAAATCGAGGGATATTCCAGCGGCCGATTTTGGTCCAATCACTTCGTTACTGGAAGGACATACCGCGGCTTTGGATGAAATCAAGGCTAAGGATGTTCCGGCGGCTGATTTCAGTCCAATCACCTCGTTATTGAAAGCACATACTGCAACCTTGGAGGAGATCAAGGTGAAGGATATTCCAGCTGCTGATTTTAGTCCGGTCACTTCATTATTGGAAGCACATACTGCAACTTTGGACGAAATTAAATCAAAGGATGTTCCAGCGACAGATTTTAGTCCAATAACTGCTATGCTGGAATCCCATACTGCGCTTCTGGATGAAATTAAGGCGAAGGACATCCCAACTACTGATTTCGGCCCAATTACTTCATTATTGGAAACACATACCGTGGCATTAGATGAAATCAAGGCTAAGGATGGAGCACCTAGTATTGATTTCGGTCCAATTACCGCTATTCTGGAAAATCATACTGCGGCCTTGGAAGAGATCAAGTCGAAGGATGTTCCAGTGGCTGATTTCAGTTCAATAACCTCTACCCTGGAATCTCATAGGGCAGTCTTGGAGGACATTAAATCAAAGGATGTCCAATCTAGTATTGTACCCGCAGCAATCAATATGGAAGCATTAGAGCCACATTTCAATTCAATCACCGGTATGCTGGAAGCACATAAAGTTGCTTTGGATGAAATCAAGTCCAAAGATGGCTCTAGTTCTTCAACTCCTGCGGAAATGAATACTGAAGCCCTCGACAAACATTTCGGCTCAATTATTAGTATGCTGGAAGTACATACTACGGCATTGGATGAAATCAAGTCAAAAGATATCACACCTAATACAGGACCAATGGATATCAATACCGGAGCATTTGATGGCCATTCCCTGACTAGTATGCTAGAATCACACACACTGGCATTGGATGAGCTCAAATCAAAGAACAACGATTCTTCATCGTCGATGCCAAGAAGTGAAAGCACAGGTTTTGAATCATTCGAACCTCATGTTACGGGCATCAAGAGTGCACTTGATGCTCACATGGTTGTGCTAGGTGACATCAAGTCGGAAATCCTTAGCAAAATTGACACGGGTGCGGTGGTAGCGGACAACATGCTAGAGCCACACATCATAGCCATCAAGAGCACCCTGGATACACAAACTGCTCTTCTGGAGGAAGTTAAATCCCATACCTCTTCTCCTAATATGACCGGTTCTTCGGAGGAAACCGTCAAAGATTCCTTACCCATGATACTGGAAACCCTGAGTAGCCACACGAATCTTCTCAGCGAAATCAAAAATGCAGATGTCAGTGATGAGATCTTAACGGCCTTGCACGAGTTAAAGGAGTCTATCTCTACCGCTATCGATAGTCTCAAAGAATCAGATGTCAGTGATGAGATACTTACCGCGCTGCACACGTGCAACGACTCACAAGAACGATTGGATAAATCATTCTCAGCACTCCAAATGGCGATCAATACTTCATCTGAACATAACGCACAAAAATCAATTGAACCCACCGAGGACCCTCAATCTCTAGCTTCAATTCCAATTCCTGCCATAGATTTGACTGGCCTGGAAACACAAATTAGTACAGTGATCGCGTCGCTCGAGGGCCAAAATGCCGTTCTGGGTGAAATTAAAGATGCAACGGTTGCTTCTAATGATTCCAATACGGCGAATGGGACTCTCTTGGCAGAAATCAAGGATGCCGTTGGGGCTTCGAATGAATCGCATAATTCCCATACTGCTACTCTTGGAGAAATAAGAGATGCAACGACTAGCTCGAATGAATCTCACGCATCTCACGCCAGCACCCTGGGAGAAATCAAGGATGCAGTAATTGCCTCTAATGAATCGCATAATTCTCATACCGCCACCCTAGCGGAAATCAAAGAGAATACTATGAATACGATAACTCTAGGAGAAATTATGGAGGCGAATACTTTGAATACGGTTACTCTTGGAGAAATTAAAGATGCAACGGCTAGCTCGAATGATGCACATCACTCTCATATTGCCACGCTGGGTGAACTTAAGGATGCGGTGCTTGCATCGAATGAATCTCACACATCTGCTTTGGCTGATTTGAAATCCATTCATGAAACTCATACGATTACTTTGGGGGAAATTAAGGAAGGGAATGGTGGGAATTTGATTGCTCTGGGGGAAATCAAAGATGCGGTTGTTGCTTCGAATGAATCTCACGTATCTCACTCCGACACCCTGGGAGAAATCAAGCAAGCTGTGCTTGCCTCTAATGACTCCCACACATCTCACGCCAGCATCCTAGGCGAAATCAAAGAGGCGAATATCAATCACATGACAACTCTAGGAGAAATCAAAGACGCAACCAATGCATCCAATGAGTGGCACAACTCACATACCACCACCTTGAGTGAGATCAAAGATTTGACCGAGCCGGTTAAAGATATAAATGAAGTCTTGAGCACGCATACGGGGTTGTTAAACGATCTGAGAGAAACTAATGGGTCAAAACATGAAGAAGTTCGAGGTGATATTGAGGACTTGAAGAAGATTGTCCAAGAGACTTCAAGTAAACATGAAGAAAATTTGTCAAAACATGGGGAGTTGATCAAGGAACATGGAAGTTTTGCTAGCGAGAATCATGCTGGGTTGGGGTTGAAAGGGACGGTTGCCGGGCTTGCTTTGGGGGGCATTGCTGGGGTTGGCATCATGAAAGCTGTGGGAGGTGAAGGCGAAGAGGATAAGGTTTCCGATGTTGCTGAACGGGTTGAGGAAGTGCCGGGAGTTCTTGTAGGTCATCTTTTTTGATTTTTGATTTTCATCATCTCTTTTCCATATATAATAACGAGAGGAGAGGTTCAATACTAACTGCATCGCATCGCACAGACCGAAGAAGAAAAGGTTCCTGAAGAGGAGGAACCAGAACCAGTAGTGGAATCAGAAACCCCGGTAAGTAAAATCATATTGTTGATAGTTAGAAAGTTTCGACGAGAAGATACTAATGTGAATAATAGAAAGAAGACGACTCGCCGAAGGAATTGGACCAAGAATATCTAGTTAGTTCTGTCTTTGTTCATATGCATATGCATATATGATAATACACCCTGAATATCTGCTAACAATTTCAAGGTCGAAGAACAAGTCTTAGATGAACCAGAGGTTCAACCGGGAATTGAGGTCCCTGTATGTATACAACCTGGTTAATCTTGATATCAATACCTACCTAGTTATACATGTATATCTCAGATCGCATAGGTCATTAACATGTTTCCAGGTCGAAGATGAAAAGATCGTGGAAGAAGAAGTGCCAGTAGCTCAGGAACCAGAACCAGAAGTTATCTCAACGGCCCCTGACGTTCCAATGGTAAGTTTCTTCATTCCTTCCTTCCTTCCTTGATCAACAACTCCGAGTGTTTCTTTTTTAATTTTCTTTCGTCCCAAAATCTCTGAGATTGATATTGATATATCCAACAGCCCGAGTCGGAAAACGATATTTCTACGACACCTCAGCCTGGTCCACAAACAGAGCCGGAACTAGAGCCAGAAATTAGTGTAAGACACCATCCATTTTGTTTCAACGTCCATAGTGAAGAAAAAAAGAAAAAGGGTTCACTAGGGAGTCGACAACTGACTGAACTGAACTGACTTATTTATTTCCATTTCTTCTAGATCGAAAAAGAAGTTCCAATTGAAGAACCAATTGAAGAACCAGGATCAGAACTAATTCCCGCGGATTCGGACGCTTCCAATGAGAAAGCTGGGGTCGAGGTTGATGAGAAGGAAGGAGGTGAGAAGGGAGAAGTGGTTGAGGGTGCGGTTGATGTGTGAGTTACCGGGATGATATTGTTGATATTTTGGTATGGCGCTGATGCTGATTTACATGAAGTCTTGATGTGGAGGAAGCTGCTATGGAGGAAGAAGAACCTCAAAAACCCGAGCCAGAAACTGCTATAGAAGAAGCCGAAATCGTTGAAACAAAACCCAGTATGGAAGAATCTGAAGCTCAAAAGGCCGAATCAGATCCTACTATAGAAGAAGAACCTCAAACCCAAATACCCGAACCCGAATCAGAACAAGATCCAACGTAAGTCATCTTCATCTTGATCTCCCATCTCCCATTTCAAAAACACCTTTATAAAAAGACATATTTGATGAGAATTAACGTGAAGATTTGCATTTGTAGACCTCAGCCTGAAGAGGATATCATCACAGAATCATCTATGGAGAGGGGAGAGGGAGAGGGAGATGGAGGGAGAGAGTCGGAAAACCCCACTGTTGTTGTTGAGGACGAGAAAGTACCTGTTGAGGAAGAGATTGTTGAGGTGGAAGGGTAAGTGAGAGGAGAGATTCTCCTTTTTTTGGTTTTTGGTTTTTGTTTTGGGGGGTGGGGGAAGGGGGTTTAGTTTGGTTTGTTGGTGGGTGCTTGCGGATAAGGAAGTGGAGTGGAGTGCAGAATATGATATAATATGAAATTGAAATTGAAAAGCGAAAACAAGAACGAGAAGAAAGAAGCTAATGTACGATATTAAATATAGGGCTAAGGAAGGAACGAATGGAGAGAGCACGGGAGCTGAAGTACGGGGAGCAGGAGAAGGGGGTGTTCTAGCTGCTGCTGATGATTTGGATTTAAAGTAAATTTCTACCATTCCATCCCTGCATACTATAATAAAAACGCTATTAGCTACTTGATTTTAATCCTAACTAATATGCAAATTAATTTAGACCGGTTGAGGAAGAGGTCCCTGTCCCTGTTTTGGAGGTTAAGGAAGAGGTTGAGGGGGCTAAGGAGTAAGTCAATTTCTCCAATATAAAAATAAAAATATATAAATTTAAAAAAATGGTTCCCAAACATACATACCTATACATAATGACTGACGATGTGGAAAGTAGAGCAAAACAGGAAGAAGAAATCGTTTCAGAAATCATCCCAGAAAAAGAAGAAGAATCAAGACCCGCCGAGTCTTTGAAAGAGAAGTAAAAACTCCCCCCGGAATCCCACAAGATTATCTATCTCTTTCTGTTTTATTTTGTTTGTTGTATGCGCTTTAAACTTGGATGCGGACTTACGGATTATAGGGAAATTGAAACGGAAACTGACACGGAAGAATTCAAGACGGAAAATGATGTTTTGACCTTGATGGACTCGGAGAATCCTCAGATTAAGATAGATGAGTCAGATGACATTCTTTTGAAAATGAATGGAAACGAAAAGGAAAAGGAAAACGAGAATGAAGAAGAAATCCCCATTCCAGTTCTTTCAAACCCCGCAACCACAATGAAGACCGAAAATTCCATTCCTAAACCCAACAGCGAAACCGAAACCGAAACTTTGACAGTAATGGAGACGAAAGAAATTCCTTCCGAGTCGGAGTCCGATATCATTGAATCTAGCAGCCGGGGTTCCCCTCCAGTTGTTGAGGAAATGAAGGAGAACATTGAAAACAGGGATGGAAATGCAAAACAGATACCACTGAAAGACGATCAAATCCAGGTTCTTGAGTCGGAGTCGAATGATCATGAACAGGTACAGGTTCCTGTCGAGAGTGGGGAAATTTATGTGGAATCTGGCAGTGAACTTGAACCCGACGTTAAAGAGCCCATCATTGAAGAGCCCGTTATCAAAGAGCCTGTCATCGAAGAGCTTGAAAATACGAAAACTCGAACCTCATCATCACCACTCTCTAACGAAGAAAATACCGTCAATGGGATGACAAGAGAAGAAATTGTTCAGGAGCCAGAAGTCGAGAACGAGATCGAGAATGATAATCCTATGGATATTTCCGAATCAATTGAAGAGGTTCAAAGTGTCGCTGATGATGAGGAAAAGCCAATATTGATCGATGAACAAATAATCGAGGCACCCAGCGAAAAACAAGCCCTTGGGAGCGAATCATTAGTTCCTGAACCTGCCATTAGTCAAGGCGCAGAAGATATCAAAGCTCGAGATGAAATAATTGTCTTGAAAGAGATGTCAAAGATTTTAACTGAAGAGGAGGAAAACGGGGACGGGCCAATGGTGGAAGAGAAAAATAAGTCTGAAAATGTGAATGATGCTCTAGTTGAGCCCGAGATAACTTCTGGAAATGAACCACTGGATCAGGAAGTTGAAGATCTTTTCATCAAGGAATCTATCGATATTGAGGATGAGGATGAACAACCTGAACCTGAATCTTCAATTGAGACTCGGACTCGGAGTCAAGAAATTTCCGCAGAAGGTTCGGCGATTGGGGATGTGCTAGTGCATAAGCTGGAAAAGGGGCTAGAAGAGGAGCCGGTAAAAGGTCAGAAAGAAGACCGGAATGTAATCTTACCCATGATTGGGAATGATAAGGAGCGTTCAAGCGAAAGCAAAAGGGAACCTAACCCGAAGGTGGAAACCATTGAAAACCCCATCATCTTAACATCAACATCATTACATGAAGAAGAAATTTCTCCTGACGAACCAGAGATCGAGATGGAGATGAAGATTGAGAATATGACGGATGAATTGCTTCAGCGCGAGGATATTATTCCTGCCAATAATGATAAGCTTGATGTTAGTGAAAACCGGAAGCGCATTTTGGGAAAGGAACTTTCGAAGTCTGATGAGGAAATGGAAAGTGAGAAGAAAAAGGAAAATCCTTCGGAAGGTTTTAAGAACATGGATGGAAGAGTTCTCGAAGAAAAGGTTATACGAGAAGAAGCTCAGCCGATAGCCCGACAACCCGAAAATGTCGCAGATGGAAGCTATGAATGTGCACCTCTTGCTCATGGGGAATATGTATCTAGGGAAGAGGTGGAGGTGGAAGTCCCAATCACAACTGAGCAGGATGATCTTGATTGCGGAAATTTAAACGCGAGTCATGATCCTGTCCTTCCAATTGATATTGGGGAACTTGGATATGGAAATTTGCCCGTTCAAGTCGAGCCCGAATTTCCACAGGGGTTCGAAAGTGAAGGACAAGAAGTTCCAGATCAATCTGTCATTGAATCGATAGGTACTAAGGAAGAAAATATACTCGAAGATAGCGCTGTCCAACAGAGTTCGGCCATTAAGTTGGAATACACTTCCGAAATCTATCCAGATGCTAGTGTAAAAGGTGGAAATCAAGAATTAAACGATGAAATCTCAGCAGTGGAACATCTCAAGGTTGTCGACACAGAATCAAGCTTGGAAGAGTATTCAAAAGACACTGGTATTAAAATGGAAATGGAAGATGAGGAGAGCTTCCCTGTGAAGAGCAAAACTGTTCACGAAAACGAAAATTTCGACGACCAAAATGAGGTAGAGACTCAATCCAAATCATTGGTCCCACCAAATTCATCCGATGTATTTGGTAGTCACCAGACGGTTGGGGATATGATTACCATTGAGGATAGAACCCCAGGATTGCCAATAGAGCATGTTGCTGAAGTTCAAGTCAATAAGGGAACTGAGCATCATAATGAAGCTATCCGAGACAATATCACATACGAGAGTAATGAGAATCCCTTTTTAAGTTACTTGGCCCAGGAAGAGCCTGTTCGATTAGAAGAAGAAGAAGAAGAAGAAGAAGATCCCAGGATTCGATTTCAACCTGCCACAGCTCAAGATACCATTCAAAATGCAAGTTATCAGAACTCTGAGTTCGACCGAAATATTCTAAAAGAGGGTGGGTTTGCTGAAACTGCTAGTTTCACAACTCCGGATAGAAATCAACTTGAATTTGCAAGTGGCACGATTTCAAGTGTAATGCGTGGAGTTGAGGGAAATGAATATATTTCTGCTAGTGAGGAAAACGTTCCTCGGAGTCTCGGGTTAGATCCAGTTCTTGGTAGCAATGAATCGGTCGTCATTGAAGACGATGAGAATACAGCGCAGGATATTTCTCGAGATCAATTCCAGAGGGAAATTTTCCGGGAAGGAAAACCCGAACCTCAACCACACCTCAGTATAAAAGATTTCCCGGCCTCATTGGAGAGTTCAAGGCGTATGGAAGAAACCATTCCTCTCAGGGATAATATCTTACACTTGCCCTCAACCGAGAGCCAAAGTTCTGTGATGGGGACAAAACCAATGCCAATTCCAATGGAAAACCAAGCTGTTGAAGAGAACAGAAATATTTCCAACGAGATGTCCACCGTGACGGGAGTGGACTTGATGGATGGCCTTGGATTGACATTTGATGATAGTACATCGATCTATTCTCAAGATGCTGATCAAGACGTTGAGCTCAACTCCAAGTCCGAGCACAAGCAGCCCATAGACGGAAACGGAGACGGAGATACACGGGAAACTCCCAACTTGTATGAGAAATTCTCAAGCTATGAAGAATTTCCGAGCGATACACAAACGAGAGATTTCTCTAATTATCAGGATACTTTTGCTGGGAGATTGGAGTCGCAGAAAGTGCCAGTGCTAGTGCCAAAAGATTCAAGCTTTGACTCAAGGGCGTCCTACTCAGCCGGGGCTAACTTTAGTGCTCCCGAATCTCATCTTACATCAGAAGGGAAATATTCAAGTTTTGCAGAAACTCGTCTTGGTGTAGGGAACTCCTGGGATTATCAAGATCATAGCGAGAAGTTAGAGACAGAGTCACAACCAGTGACAGTTGCTCCTCGCTTTAACTCAAGGGATTCCCATCGATCCAATGAAGTCTGTTTCAGTAACCCCGATTGGGCACCAGCGCAAAGATATTCAAAATACGGAGAGAATCCTTTTGATACACAAGCTTCCTTTGGTTATAAGATAGATAATCGAGAGAAGTTAGAGAAGATAGAGAAGGTAGAGTTGGAGACAAAAACTACGAGTGGTTATGATAGATCGGGGTTTCCAAAGGACCGGGACCGCTTCTCGAATCCCTCATATCCGACTCAAGAGAGCTTCTTTAATGAACCCAAATCTGCACCAGGGCTAGGATATTCAAGTTATGGAGAAACACTCCCTCTTGATACACGGACTTCTTTCGGTTATCAGAGACATAATAGCGATAAGTTGCAGCCAGAGACGAAAACGACGGGTGGTTATGATAGATCAGGGTTTCCGCAAGGCCATGATCGTTTCTCAAATCCCCCATACCCGAATCAGAAAAGTTTCAATGATCTCAAATCTGCACCGGCGCAAAGATATTCGAGCTATGGAGATACCCCTCTCGCTACACGAACACCGTTCAGTTTTCATCGAGATGCTACCGAACAATTAGAGTCAGAGCAAAAGACTACCTACGATAGCCGGTCAAGTTATCAGCAAAGTCTCTTCTCGGAGCCCTCATATCCCAATCAAGAGAGCTTCTTCAATGACACCAAACTTGCCCGAGACCAGCCGATAGCACGCACAGATCAAATAAAATACCGAGATGACGTTCCCATAGGACCAACCGAGAAAGTTTTGACCGAGTCGTTCCCTGCATATGATGAGTTCCAACAACCTGCCGTATCAGTATCCCATCGATCGAATTCCTCATTGCCGGCAAGAAATCCCGATCGTGGTGCCAGTAACAAGACGAGCGCAAGTCCGGAGTTGGAGTTTGGAAATGAAAATAAACGCACCTATCCAACACATAACTTGAACGATTCAGAGCCATTCCGATCTTCAACCTCGGCCTCAAGGTCATCATCACGTTTACCAATTGTGAGCTTGGGCTTAAAGCCAGTAGATATGGATACGGATAGGGGTACTGACGGACTCGGATACTCATCACAACCACAAGGGGTTAATTTCGGCCTGCCCCTATCGACGAGATGGAATGAATCTGGGTCTTGGTCTGGGTCTCTGCATGAGGAAGTGGCCCCAGGTCGCAAGAATGAAAATCATAAGGTCCAACTTGGAACCGAACGACTGCCACGTCCGCTTTCATTCGGATCTTCAGGTTCTTCACGAGGATTCAACCTTGGCGCTCAGGCTCCGTTAAAGGAATCTCGCGAGCGGGAGAGGGAGAGAGAAATAGAAGATTTGAATAACACCGGGACCCAGAGTCTTGTGAAGAATCGACTCGGATTATTCGAAGGTCAAGGTGGTGGCGAGTCTTCGTCATCGCTAGATCGCAGAACTACTAGTACTTCTATTCCGAGGAAGGTTAGTCGTCCCATTGGCACTGATAGTGCCTTGGATACAGTGATGGGGAGTGGATCGACATCGGAATCGAAATCGAAATCGAGAGAGAGTGGCAAGGGGAATAGGAAAGGGAAAGGGAAAGGGAAACCATTCGGGAGAGGATATGGTGATGAGGAATAATATGGAAATAGATTGGGAAATAGAAGAGAGGGAAAGATTGCGTTACGGAAGATTTGATTTGATTTGGGAGAGTGAGAGGGAGTGAAGAGTAGCATAGTTGAGTTTGTAAACAAATATCACGCGATGGGGATGGGGACTTTGATAAGATAGGATTTGGAAATCAAGATATATATGGGTATGAATTAGATAAACAACTTGAATGTAGGTTAAAAGAGTTACCAGTAATGAATCAGTAGCTTTCTTCATGATACTAATGAGATAATAAATTTGATGGATAGGTAAAGAGAAATTGAGTTATGGGGTAAATGGAAATTTTGTATTGTCGGTCACGCTTGGAATTTTCTTTTCTATCTACCCATGTTTACCATAGAAAACTAAAAACTTTTACGATATGAGAATTTGAACTGTCATTCTTAGAGTTCTAATCTTCGTGTATGTCGTGTTTGTTTCTCTTTCCAATCGCGGGTTTTTGTGACAGGGGTCACCACTGTCAGTCACGTGACCTCACTTACGTGCTCGCAGCGTGCGTCTATACCAGTTCGCTCCCACCCGCACCCTCTTAGCTCTACACCATCAATACTATAGAAGATTTATACCTACTATTGCTGGTCACCTTACTACCACATATGTGTGTTCATCACCCTGAAATGAACCGACAGTTATTTCATGAGAGAATGTAAAACTCAAACCATTGAGTTGTACGGATCTGATAATAGTTCAATGATTCAATGGAAGAATTTGCGAATGGATAATGTGAAGAGATGGAATGAATTAATAAGCCATTGAGTCTCCTCGGGTATAGACTAGGTATTCAATATATATATACCAATAAGAGTCTGAAGTTCAAGATTAATGAGAACTCCAAACGTATATTATAACAACATGAAATTTGAGCCGTTAAAAAGTAGGTAATGAGCCTTGAAATGATTAAAATTCATAATTCAAACCCCACCCGTTTTAATCTGAGAATATTTCTCAAAGGTTTTCTTCTGCAGAGCACGTTGCTCATTAACAACCTTCCACAATTCCGCATTTTCTTTTCGTAACTTTTCTTCCTCGCTGGAGGACGATGATGATGAAGACGAGGATTGAGATGTAACCATGGGTCCAGCAAGATCAAGTAATGCTTTTTCCAGCATCCCCTTAGGAAATCCTTGATACTCCAAAGCTTGATCAAAGGTCGATGATCCCTTGAGACCATTCAATTGAGCTGTGAATGAATAATTACCCTCGGCCAATTTAGGCTTGACCACATTGATTGGTTTAGTCTTGGATGTTTTAGGAAATGGAGATTGCATCACGAGGTTTGTTACGGGAGCATTCAAGTCCGCAAGTTCTACCAAGAAAACACGTCTTCCAGTATCCCAATGTGAAATCTTTCCAGAAGCATGTCCTGAAAATAAACTTGTTCCATCATAACTCAAACCTAAACAATGTACAGCACCAATTTCCGATGACGGGGACCAAGAAGGTGAGGTAACTTGAACTGGGGTATTCTGTAGGCGGGTATCGTATAATGGATTTATGGCTGAGTTTGATTGAATTAATTCAATCATTTGTAATGAACCATCTTCAAAACCAGCATACACGGCTCTATCGCAAGGATCTAATGCCATGCATAATGGTGTTGCTGGAAGTAAGAATGTTCGTAAAAGATCTCCGGTATGATAATTCCAAACAATAATTGAATTATCCCTACTCGCAGATATGCAAATATTTGATGTACTGGAACTATGACCCATGACAACGGAAGTTATGGAGGCTCGATGGTTTGACAAGGTTCGAATTGGTTCATGTGGTTCATTCGTATTTGTATGAAGAGATAAAAGTTGTGGAATGGACCAAACGTGGAGATTTGAATCTTCGGAACCAGTAACGAGATGTGTTGAAGTTGCTGCCATACATGAAACTGGTTGTAAATGGGCAGCTGATGTTGAGACTTGTCGACCGGTAGAGACCTAGACCATGAAAAGAATTAACACAAGAAGCTCCTCATATTCGCCATATCCGCCATAACAGCCATATTCGCCATCTTCTCCATATTCGCCATAGCACGGCACAACACGACGTAAGCTGCAGATTATTTAAAACTTACCTCCCATAGTATTACCCGCCCTTCGGCTGTACCCAAGACTAAAAGTCCATCGCCGACCAAAGTTAAAGTGTGTAATCTTTCCGGAAATGAAATTAAAGCTTCTTGATTTCCACCTTCTCTCGAGTAAACATGAACAACCGCCTTATCAGCTTGTGCCGCGAAGATGTGAGTAGGATTTACCGCGAGGGCATTAACTGAGGTAGAACTTTTCTTGAAGCTTGATAGGATTTTCGAAGAAGGGTGTAATGTATGAAGGTAAATTCCAATATCTTTCGCAATGGCAGTATTGGCAGTTCTTGGTTGAGCTCGAATGGAAGTGATGAATTCTTCGGATAACATAATTGATGTGGGATGGAATTGAATTCCTTTCTGTTCAATTGACAATATATTTGATTGATTGATCGATTGATTGATATGGAATTTAATGTTTTGTGTTTCGATTTATCGGAGACACCGATAATTGTGGGTGGTTTATGAGCGGTTGGGTGGTTTCCCTCGTACTGTAACCTGTTGTTGTACTGTACTGTTTTGAGATACCATGTAGAGGTATCGTAGCCAGGAGATAGATGAATATATTGAATTGACCTATTAAAATTCTTCGTTGACGCCCTTTTTGGTATTCGTTTGTAGAAATTGGTTGGCGCCAATATGGAATTCTTCGTTTTTCGTTCTTCGTTCTTCGCTCTGTTCTGCCTTCTTCGTTATTCGTTCTTCGTTCGTTATTGATTGTTCTATCAACAAGGGATTGAAACGGGACTGCGTGTATGTTTTGGAATTGATCGAAAATGAGTAAATGTGTAAAATGTGCATGAAATCTTTCTCTTCCCCCAGTTCAAGGTACCGGTAATTGACGAATCAAGAGTTGAGGAGGAACAAAAAGAGGCTGCAGCAATAGAACCTGAGGATCTCAAAATAGAAATAAGTACCTTAGGTACGGTAAAATTGAATATCGATGGTTCAAGGGGGCAGGGCGCAGGGGAGGGAGGGGAGTGGAGGGGAGAGGTTTCTTCAATATGGATATGGATATGAATGAATTCCAATTCCAATTCCAATTCCAATTCCGATTCCGATTGATTAACACGGGTTTGAAAAGAATATCGACCTCATCAATCGAAGTGAAGAATAGGTAGATAGATGCGACAGGCTGATGATAATTGATGATGCTGATGGCGGAGGATTTGTGAGGCAGCAGAAGAAAAGAAAAAAAAACTTACTTTTTCCCGGATCGCGTATATTTACTTTTTTCCCCATTCGCGTATCGTGATTTTGGATGTCAAGATTCAAATGAACGAACCCAAACCCATGAACAGATTATTATTAGCTTTTAGCTTGAGCTTGAGCTTGTTAAGCCCAGACCCATTATCAGATTCCAAGGTTCATCGCCCATAAGGCATTTCCGAATAACTGGATCCTGAGCTAGCTCTAGCTCTAGCTCCAGCTCTAGCTCTCTCAGCCTCTCAGGGGGTTTTAATTTTAGGGTCAAGTCAATTTAGATGTCCAGTAATAGTGACAATAACAGTAACGAGATATCAAACGAACTGGACTGCCTCGGGCTGCTATGGTTTACAAGGTAATTTACTACCTAAGGTACTAGGTATCCTGTACTGATTGATACCTTAATCAATTCAAAGTAAAAGAAAATGACGAAAAGCTCAGATCAAAACAATACCTGATGGTTCTGATGGTTCTGATCGTCTTGATGATCCTGATCCTGATCAAGACATTTCTCGTTTCTTCACGCCAATTTAGGTCTTTGAGAGGATACTTGACGTAGTTGGTTGGTGCGTTCCTATTACAATCCCTCTTACAAGGACGACGACATATCTTAATTCTATTGGTCTTCTATTCGAATACCTACCTATTCAAAAAAGATATGAGGATCCTCTCCTCTCATTAACTAGGTACATACCATGTCACGATTTCATCACTGCCTGGAATAATCATAATATTCGTTCGGCTCGTAAAACTTCCAGCTGTTGTATAAAATACCTAGGTAGCACTTGATGGATGACTCTAGACTCTGGACTTGGGACTTGGGACATAGGAACAGGGTAAAGACAAGCGAATTTTGTTTACTGATCAGATTCTTAACCAATAGACAAACTAAAACTTATGGTCGGGGATCATTAAACTTTCGGCTTCGGGCTTTAAACTTAGTACAGCCTGTTGAGGACAGGGCAGGACAAGGCAGGGCAGCCAGGGCAGCCAGGGCTATTATACTAGGGCTACAAGGTAAAATAACAACAGGGCTTTTGTTGATCTATGCATTAGATGCAGAGATGAACTGGTCATGGTGAGGCTGAGGCTAAGAGTTGGCCAAGTGGTCTTCAAGTGGCTGCATATTCGTTACACAATGAGAGCTGGAAAGATCCATTTGGACATATCCCCACTATTTTCTTCTCTCAAGACCTTCTAACTGTTGCTCAATCCCATCAAAATGAACCAGTCATAGATCTTCCAATGATCAGCCAGTAATCAAGACGAACCACTCTCATAAAGTCTCACCCCATCTTGAAAGGTTCCATCAAACACCTGGCATCACACCTGTCACCACACACCACACACCACACATCATCCCCCAGACCACACACCACACCACACATCCAATATATTCTTCTACTTCTTCAATTTCCTCAAGATATCTCCAACCAATCGCAATTATGTACTACACAAACATCTGCCTTATACTGTTATACATTTATGCAATAGATCTACTGATCTACAAGCCCAAGTGAGCCAAAAAGTAAATACAAACTTCTCAATTGTTCCATGTATTCTGCCTAAAATCATCTTTTACCTATTTGTGTCTGAACTACCGGGTCTCTCCCACCTTTGTAAGATTAACACAAGCATCAACATCATCAATTTGTTTCCAAAGTTTTACCCTGTATCGGTATTCTCCCCCTTGTTAAAAAATGACGCCTAGAAACTCATCGCCGGGTCGTTTATGTACCTAGTCTATTCCACTTTTACCCCAATGAATCATATTTACACAGACCTCAATTTGAATGTTGTGATTCTTGTGGCTACCCAGCCATCATACATGGGTATACATCATTGTCTTTGCTTTTGCCATGCTTTACCTTATTCTCGGGCTCCAAGTGGTTGTACAAGTACACGGCATGTCAAAACATCCGCAGGGGATACCATGATCTTCTCTCCCTTGTACCGTAGTACGAATGATCGAAGGGGGTCATAAGGCCTTGCTTTATTTTCTATCCCGAGGAGAGGAAAAGAGGAAGATGATATATAAGTTCATCATCTACTAGCAAGTGCTTTAATATGATATCGTTTTCCTCATAACTTTCTAATCTACACCTATATCTAATTCTTAAACAAGTCGATTGATTAGTGACACAAATACCAATCAAATCACTCCTTCAAGACATTCATCATGGGTTCATTCACCACACAGAAAGTTAATCAAAGACATAACCATAATTCAACTTACAATTCTCCGAAGGTACATACGCATACGCATACGCCGCGCAGGACATATCATGTTCCCTCTGCCTCACCCTTTGTTGACCATGACAATGAATATACGGAATCACGAACAATTTCTACGAGAGCTTCTCTACCGAGTATGCAATCCAAGATGTATACGCAAGAAATTTCAAACTTTGGTTCGAGACCTGCATCTGTAAATTCATCAAGAAGATCAGTCTCTGGTATGAAACGACTCTTACCTCTCAAACTTTCCTCGACTCAATCATCAGATTCGGATTCATGGTCAACATCAACATCAAGTAAGAGGACAACCTTTGGTCAATCCGGTCGTTTGGGAGATTTATCAAATTCGGAAAGTATAGCGGAACGTAGGTTGGCAGGTTCATCACGATTATCTATAAGACCAGCAAGATATCGAGATACTCCAATTATTTCGAAATCCGGATCACCTTTACTTGGAAGTCCTCTCTATCAAGAAAACTGTACGAAATGCTCTGATGAAGTTTTCTGTACTACATCTTGTATCATAGATGAGTATGAGGGTTTCAGTGATTCCAGTTCAAGCAAAGGTGGTAGTTCGGATTACTCAAATCATCATACTCAAAGTGCAACATCATCACCTATTTCATCGAAAAGAAGATATCGAACCGATTCCGATTTTTCCTTCAAATGTTTGGGTGAACCAATTCATAACTCAGATTCTTCATGGTTTGGAAGTCCAGTAAAACATCGAGTCAATCCTAGATTCTCTACGTTGGATATTGAAGAATGGCTTAGCGATAGTGAGAGTAGCATGTGTGAGAGTTCAGATGATGAAGATTCTGATGACTTTTTTGTAAGTTACAAGTTACCCTTTTCAATCAATAAAACAATCACTAACATAAACATTTCCAGGCCTGTGCAACAGCTCTAGCACCAGCCAAGGCACAAGTCGTTCAAGTAAATCATAAACAATCCCCAAGATTATCCATTACCATTCCAACACGATCAACATCATCTACCAAGTTGAAACATTCCGATTCATCCTCTCTTCGAAAACTAACTTCACGTCAATCTATCAAGACATCATTAATCAATGATCTCGCCATGTCGAGTCCACCCACTTCACCCGAAGAATCAACATCCAACAAATTTCCCAACCATCATCAAAAAACAACCATTCATTCACCAATAGATTTTCTCCCAACCCCAGCTTCACCAGATACGATACTTGACATCGTAGCCGCAATCGAAGAATCCACTTTGAATTTTCCTACCAAAATGTTATTGGCAGATTCTGCATGTATATCATCCATTCGTTCACATCTTAAAGCCACATCAGCTATGAGTACCAATTCCAATACCAAAACCAATTCCAATACCAAAACACCCGAAAACTCATCTCCTCCATCGACCACAACATTCAATCAACCCCGACCCAAAGGTCTTAATCGCCGCAATCGTCCTCAAACAATCTGTCTCTCGCCCACCTCCAAGAAAAACCAATCCTCACACTTCCCAGCGCAAATCCCATCTACACCACCATCTACGCCACCATTCAGTCCGGATTTCTTCCTTTCTTCATTTCCCTCGACCTGCAAAAGCTCCTCCTCCACCAACAAACCTAACCCCAACCCCAAAAAGCCCTCCACCTCCAGATCTCCCTCTCCCTATCCAATCGCCCCCGCGAATCTTCAACCTCTTCACACCATCTTCCCAGCGAGTTCGGAATTCCTTCGCTCGGCTCTTTATGCACATATCCTCGCTTATGTTTTTCTTCAGTCGCTTTCTTCTGAGTCTTCTAATATCAATACCAATCTCAACACCAAAACCAACACCAACAATACAAACACAAACACAAACCATCATCCCACAACCCTCCCATCACCATCACGATCCCGAACAAAAACAAACAATCCAAATCCAAATCCAAATCGTCTTCGAAAACAAACGTCTTTTCCTCAGATTTTCTCTTCTTCTAATTCTAATTCTTCTTCCTCGTACCAACACCCCCACCAAAATCCAAATCCCTCATACCAAAACCAAAATCCACACTACTACCACAACTACACGCGCATCCAGATCTACCCCAACACATGCACATCCACATCCCTAAAACCCACATCCCTATCACTACTCGGCATCCCGGCCAAAGCGGCTTCGACGCTTGGATTGGGCGATTTGGGGTTGGGGGTGGGTTCTAAGTGCACTTCTCACTCTCGACATCTTGGAGGGGGAATGGGAGGGGGAATTGGAGGGGGAGCGCCAGATATAAGGAAAAATTTAAATGCAAAAATTGA
>JANPYM010000012.1:89784-103203 GCA_025890175.1 Ciborinia camelliae
GAGTTACTGGGGAAGAAAGGGGTATTTTTGGGGGGGAGAGGGTTGGTTTTTTGGGGGGTTGGGGGGGAGGAGTTATTGGGTGAGAAGGAGTTAAGAACAAGAACAAAATCAAACCCGATCAACAAACCCAACCAAAGCCACCCCAAGAAAAAAGAAAGAATAAAGAAACAAGCAACAAACATACCAGCGCTCAAAGCCCCGTCCAACCCCCCCACAAACCCATCCTCCACAACCACGACATTCTCCGCAATCGTAAAAAAGCCGTCATCGGCGAGCGTTCCCGGATTGAGCGTGACGGAGAGATTCGCCGCGTGTGCGTGGGCGGCGATGCTGCTCATGTAGGGCGAGGATGTCGTGTCCCAGGTCGCGACGCTGTCGTCGAAGAAGATGCCCGTGAGGTGGATGTCTTGGGGCGTGTAGGTGGACCAGAATTTATCTGTTGGGGGAGGGGGTGTGAGAGGAGGTTTTATGGGGTTTTATGGGGGCAGGGGAGGGGAGGGGGGTTGATGTGGTGTGGGGGGATGAAGAGAAGGGAATGAAGAAATATCCAAAGGGGGATACGCCACGCGACAGGCGAATAAATGCGGAATAACCACAAAACCTCCAAACAAAATCCAAAAACATACAAGTATCCACATCCCCCGTGACATCCTCGACACTTCTCGCCATATAAGCGGTATCCACATAACCCAGGCACTTCGCATTCGGAAACGCATTGAGAGAAGCCACACCATCGATATAAGCCTGATCGGGAAAAGTATGGGCCGGACCCGGACCCGAATCGGGATTGATGATGATGGTGAAGTTCACGGTAGGGTGGGCGGAGAGCGCCGTGGTGACCCAGTCCCATGCTCCGGGGGATGGCCATATGTATAGGGGGAGTAGAATGAAGGAGGGGTGAATCATTGTGGGGGTTTTCGTTGATGGGTTGGGGGTTTGGAAGGGAGGGAGGTTTAAATGTAAATGTAAATGTGTTTTACTTTAAAGTTCCAAGTTAATAACTTGTAGCTGTAATGTTTTTGAAGATTTAAAGGTTTGAAAGTTTAAAGAAGAAAGATTCCAGGAAAGGAAAGGAAAGGAAACTTAAAACAAAAAACCAAGTCACATTCCCATCCTACATACAGGGTTGTGAATTTAACACGCGGTATTTGAAATGATATTGAATGATGGGTGCCTACTATATGAGTAATAAGATAGGTAGGTAAGTGTAACCATCACATCCATTCAGTGAATTAAATGATTTTCAAAATTCAATGTATTCAATTTTTCTGTGAAACTTGTGCATTTTACTTGTCCTAATATTCAGGAATTGATGATATGGATATGCATATGATATGAGATGAGATGGTAGAATAACTTGGAATGATTATCTATTCATACATTTCAGAGCCCTAAATCCCATCATGATCTCCCGGTTTTATAGGTCTATAGGTACCTAGGTAGGTAGGTATCTACCCCCAATCCAATACACCATCGCCGCATCAAAAACCCTCCACAACACAGTCCGAGGTCAAATCGACCACTTGGTCTAATTTGCATTCACTTAGCTTTCTTCATCAGGAGACTCTAGGATAGTGAAAGTAGGTAGGTAGATGAAGTAACTACCAGTAGAGAAGTGCTATACTATGAATCCCCAGGTTTCGGTTCACTTATTATTAGATAGGTAGGTGCTGGGATATCAGCAGAGACTTTAATTTTTCCCGTTCAAGTTTTCCTTTCCTCTTCTTAGCTAACCTAGGTATCTATAGTTTTTATCTTAATTTTCCAGATCAGATCAACACTCTCGATTGGTTTCCCTTTGAGATAGAATGGAATGGAATGGAATGGAAAAGAAAAGAACTATACCATCTCTTGCAATTATATGACTCCGTAATAGATTCCATAATAGGTTCCATAATCGATTACAGAATCCACATCCACAAATTATCATGTTTCTCCCAGTGTCAGTGAATGCCATATACATCCCAAAGTACCTAGGTCCGGGTATCAATGAAGGTCTCAAATCAAGAAAATGCCATCCTGATTAATCTCCAGACGCATTGAAGAAACTCAAAATAATCAAACAAAGCAACATAGACACTCCCCTAGAAGATCCCAAACCACATATCAACTTGAGACTACATCTCTCATTTACCATTTCACGTGGCGACTAGCCATTTGGTCCATCATTTGAAAAACAAAATATCACCACAAATTTGATATGGATTTCTTATCTCCATCTTAATAATCTTTGGATTTGTAGGAAATTAAATTTATTGATCTCCTGGTGTGTATGAGGAAACGGGATATAAAAAGTCACGTCTCCGCGAAATATTAGATCTATCTATCTCTATCCTCGCACCAAATAGAATTTTCTGGCTTGGAAGAAAGTCACTTGCCTCCCGAGTATGAGTAAACCAGATATCAAAGGGAAAGCCACGCCTCTGCAAAAAAATCTAAGATCCATCTTCTTCCATCCAGCAAATAACACACTCAAAGTCTATAGCATAAATCCTTCAAGCCTCATCTCTGAAAGGGCCCACAGGATTTTCCAATCTCTTGACAAAGATACCCTCCCTAACATCCCCTTCCACGCCACCCATAGCACCCGTAGTTCTAAAGCCCAACATAGCCTTAACCCGATCATTCAAGCCGGCCTCAACATCCTTTCTCAAAGAGAGGAAGTAATTTTCCTGCTGCCTAATAAACGATCGCATAAAGAACATGAAAACGACGGGTCTCTCGCCATCCTCTTCGCGATTCGGTCCCGTCGCATGCCACAATCGCGAATCGAAGCAGAGAGCCGTGCCCGCGGGTCCCTGAGCGGCGACCGATCCCGCGTGCTCATACACATCAGCCGGGGCGACATTGCCAAGATGCGAGCAGGGAAAGACGCGCGTGCCGCCATTCTTCTCCGTGACATCTTCCAAGAACCACAAGATGTTCATGCCGAACATGAGATCGCGCATCGGGGGTTGAATGGCCACCTGATCCGTGTGCAATTGCATGGCTTCATTCCCCGGCCGCGCGATGTTCACCGCGTAACTATGGAGCAGGGCTTGTTCGCCCAGGAACTCGGGCACGATCTCATCGATCAACGGATGTTCCAACCAATCCACAAATTCCTGTCCTTTGTTCACCAGAGACCAGACTCGCTGATTGGGAGCGTTAGGTCCTCCGTCATTGGTTGCCACTCCGGCTTTGGTTTCTCCGGCGGCTTGAAGCTTGATAGCCCGCTTGTACCTTGCGATTTCTTCAGGGGAAAGTGCATTTTTCAAAAGCCCATAGCCGAATTCTCGCATATCGGCCTTGACTTGTTCAAGGTCTTCCGTTGGCTGGGGTAATCTTTCGGTTCCTGTAAATTTCTGGACTGGAGATGGAGGGTTTGGCGTTAACAAGTCGCCGAATTTGATGGCCATTTTCATATCGCCTTGAGGCAAAGATACTTCATGGAAAAAGGCATCTTTGAACAGTCCGTAGCGAGCTTCAAGTTTGCCTTCGTAAAACTCAATGATGTAAATAGATTTGGTTTTGAAACTACAATCTGGTTTCTCATCCGTGCTATCCAATAACTTGGGTGTCTCTCCACGTGCGTCAACGATGATGTCCGGTTTTGATGGATTGATGTTGACGATGAGGAGACCTTTGATAACGCTCATGAGAGGAAGTTTTTCTTTGATAATAGAGACCGCTCGATTATATTGAGCTTCACTTTTATCGGGGTTGTATTTAGGGCCACCTTTCCCAGTGAGGATGGGGAGCGAGATTTGCTCAGTGGTGGTAGCTGATGGTGCCATGATGAGATTGATGAGGTTGAAAGACCTTTGAGGTTAAGGAAGAAAAAAAACAGGGAAGCGTGTGGTGACTTCTAGAAAAATAGGAACCGTGAAGGAGTTTTGAGGTGAAGTTAAAAAAAATACAAAGTGTCGACTCCTCAGAGTTCTTGGAGTGATATATATCAATACTTTTGAATCGTCTACAATTATATGGGGCCGGCCTACACCAATCATCCAGCACATGCCTCGTCTCGGCCTCTATTTTGATTGGTTGAGAAGATTACAAGAAGCCGAATCCCTTCCCTTCCATTCTCTTCCTGTCCTCATGGCAGATGCCCACCCTGATCCACAACCTTCTCAATCTCTATCAAGAAGGTCAACCCCTCCGCCGAGTCCCCTCCTGCCTACCCTGGTTCATACCCAGTGCCAACTCTAGTTCACCTTTCTCAAAAGAGACGACGAGCGGCTTAAAATCACGAGTCATAGGCGCTAAACCTTAAAGAAATACACTTTTTTCGCCGAGATTTTCCAAAAAGGGTCAAAAAATGCCAAGAAATTAGCGTATGAATCGACCGAAGCGATCGATAGATACAGTCAACCTCGTAGTAGTAACATGCATATGCAGCCGTCGAAATACAGAAGTCTTCTACAAGGATTGAATTTGAGCAGCCCCTCTCTCGTGCGGCTAGCCCCGCATTCAAGGTCGGCATGGGTTCATATTATTGAGAACACGCCAGCGGACGTGACAAAGATGCAGCATGCATATGCAGGTGAACAAACACGGAGAGAGTACCGAGTAGTTTGTCAATTGTTATCAGTAGTAGGAGGAGAAAATATATATGTACCCATATTCCATATTTCAATGTCCACTTGCATTTGGGACAACAAATCGTAGGTAGTATGAGATGAGCTATCAACTACCATCTAACAAACCGAATCTAGACACTCGGAATCCTAGACTGATAACAACCAATATTTAGATATGCCATTTACTTTTTTGTATTGTAGCTCCTATCTACATTTGGATTCAACATTCAACACGGGTGGACTAGAACGAGGAAATTGCAGGTGGATCTTGTAAACAAGCAAAATACAAAAATGTGACAGCCCAAATAATTTACAAAAACCCGCAAAGCATCTCGGGGGGACTTCACCCCAGACTTAACATTAGAAAACCCGACAGGGCGGACAACTACGGAGTAAAGAGAGTCAAGAGCATGGGGCAAAAGTCGAGTCTAAATCTTCCGAAAGATGGGCCTTGAACTGGTTTGAATTACTTCTCTGTTCATCACACCGTTGTAGTTGTGGGTCTGCTGTCGGGGGTCCAGAAAAATGGGTTCCAACATTTCTGAATAAATTTTATACCCATTCATTGCTCTATGAAAACTATAGATGCATCGGTCAGCATGAATCTCGTTGCGTGGAGTGATTGATTACAAGAGTCTATTATCCTAGGGCTCAAAAATACATACGCCGTTACTGATTCCATCTCTTAATATTTTTTTTAAAGCCCCCCTTCACTAAAAGTGCCCTTTTCGCCTGGTATATCCTTTCTTAACCTTGTAAATGTTCAAGCATATTTGAATGATTGACCCCATGGGATGACACTCATCCTGAAATGCCCATTCCAAAATGCATGTGTAATGATCATCAATTATTTCCCTCTCGAAACCTTTACCCCTTTGCACCGTTTCGCCAAATCCCCAATTCATCCCTCACACCCCCGTGTCCAACGCCCATGCAGCTAAATTCCTATAGCTATTCATGATGTTCTCATCTAGCAATTTCGGCCGTAGAATCGAACACTGTTCCGGTGGCCTTAAATGCACACCACTTGCTATTATCCCTGCGGAACTATCATAGAGTTCTGGATGCCTTTCAAAAAACACGGGATCTAGTTTGTATTGTGCCACGCCTTGATCCATCCCTAGAGCTACGAAAGTTGAAAGTGCCAGTTCCTTTGAATTAAATAGAGCGGTGACATTTGGCGCTGGCAATGCTGCAAGAGAGGTCTCCATGGTGATGCCGCGCATGATACTCCCTTCTCGCATTTGCTTGTTAAGTTCGAAGCTAGCTCGACAGAGCTCCGACCACGACATGTTATTTTCATTTGAAAACGTTGATGATACTTTGGTTCCTTCGGGAGAAATAGATCGAACTAGATCCCAAACACCTATATACCCTTTTGCAGCATTAACTCCCATAACAAGTTTGGACACATCAGCTTCCACCACATAACTATTCCCAATCTCGCAAATAATCTGATCCAGGCATGGGTTGGCTGAGTGGCAAAGAATAAGCTTGTCTCGTAATGATGGGAATGGTATCCAATCTATTATCGCTGGATGAGTAATGGACATCTGTAACTTCGTGGGTATCCATGCTGCATTTGCGGCAAGTTCGGCATATGTAGCAGCTGTTGGATTTACATGATATGTGATGATTTTGGTGACAGGTATGTGAGCTTTAGTGGCAAAATGCCAAGCTCTCATCGCAGGCCATGATGCGCAAATGAAGGTAGATAGCATGAAATATGCCGAGTTCAAAAGGCTACTGACAATAAGCTCAGGTCGTTTCAAATCGAGATCTTCCATGGAGCAATATTCAAGTGGAAGAAGAGCGCACCTTTCATTACTGCGATTCAATGCTGGTGATTTGCTCAACTTTTGCCTCAAGAGATTTTCGAAAACGGTAATATGATCTGACCAAGGCGAATTTGTGCGATTGAATTGTAAAGCTTGCTCTTGCGGTATCATGGAATCATTTCCTAGGTAACTATTATACTGTACCGGCCCCATCATATGTTCATATGAGGTTGAAATTGTCAAGTTCATTGGACTGAAGCTTTCAGGTTTAGAAAAATGAGGAATATCATTTGAAGATAATCGTGGGACAGTGGATGTGATGAGAGTCTCATTTTCGATATGGTCATTGTCGTGAATGTTGGGTTGGGATGATCGCTGTTTCGGGGAGAGAACGAGAGGCTGTGTTTGCAATGGGTCATTCGTGGCAGGTATGTCGGAGAAATCATAAAAGGTAGAGTTTAATGATGTTTCGTTCTCAGAAGTCCATTCACGTTGTACATCGTTTTGGGCAGGCGGTGCTTCAGGTTCGGCATCATCACTATCATCATGGCTATGAGACGTAGGCTCAAGATCTGGGGTGGATTTCTGCTGAGGTTGACATATCAATTAGTCCAGTCATTTAAACTAAGAAGGTTGAATTGGGAATGTGCATGTTGGGGAGATTGGTCGACCATTCGAGATGAACCTACCTCGATACCCAAAGAATATGCGACAGAGTCTGCGAGGGCTTTTAATGTCACCTGAAAGCTCTCCAATTTCTTATGACAATCGAGTAATTGACTACGCAATGTTTTGTTTGTTTCTTCCAGCTTAGCATTTTGATCTGATTCCGGCTTTGATGCCCATTCTAGTTTTTTCTCGAGATCTTTGATGTATAATGATTGTCGAGCTCGAAAGGCTTTCTGCGAGAGACGATTTCGTAATTTTCTATTCCCAGTTAGTTGTTAGTCACTTGATCGTAAGTAATGATAGCAATTTCAATGGTAGAATGGTAGTACTGTAAGGTTAGAGGAGGATCTTGAAGGTTGGGGGTTGGACGTTGGACGTTGAAAGTAGATAGATGAAGGGGCTTCCAAAATCGGCAACTTGCTTACCTATTTTCCGATGCGGCATTATTTACAGGTTCTACCCTAACCTTCTTCATTGAACCTGCACAGTGTTCAACCATGATATCGGGATTGAAACTTGAATCCCATAAATATAAATTACTGTAATGGTATTAATGGTATTAATGGTATGGATCGGATTCGTATTCCGTATATCTAACAGTTCCGGTACGGAGTAGGTCGGTTGCATTCAATACTGTAAGCTTTAATTTATTGTGAAGTGACATCTGAAGGAAATTTTGGGGCAAAGAATGGCAAGTATGCAGGTGCTTGCTTGTTTTGGGAACCCTGACATGTTCGATAGGGCTATAGGCCAGGTAGGCTAGTGGGGATCCGTTTTTGACACTCCCGTTTAGTGGCTACGATTCAAAAATAGGGTTGATAGGCTTGTCTAGTCGTCTCACGGGAAGCATATTCCCGATCATTACCAAGTTTCAGGGGTTTTTTACTACCGTTAGTTTCGGTACTCATATGTGGATAGGGACAGGGACAGCGAGAGTGATGATGACAATGATTTGAAATCACTACTATTTCCATTGTCCTATACTCTTTTGATATTCCAATCCTTCAAAGATCCAAATATATCCAGTTGATATATTGTGCTTTGTTTCTCCCCCAGTTTGAAAAATACGGTCCTGCCGCTCTATAATACATCTATATTTCCGTCAAATTCAAATGGGTATCTGCTTGAAGTAAGAAGCTAATCTTCGATTACAAAACATGCGAGGACATTAGCCCATCAAATAAAAAAGGCTCCACGTACTCTGACCTGGAAGTGAACAATAAAGTCTGTAACTCTGGTGTTCAAGCGCATCGTGTCCTGCTTCTCCCCTCGTAACCTTCCCTCTTCTTCGTGTTGTGCCATGCACGAAGGCCAATGACCAAACTCATGGAGGGTATAGTTAACTACCAGATCTGATATCTGTAACGGTCTTTTCAGATTCAAAATCACTGGAAAGTCTCGAGTCCGAACCCATCTCGTGCTGAAGTGTATATTCAGTCGTTACATGAATCGCAAACTCATCATCATTCTCAGCAACAATATGTTCCTGACTCGAGGAACTTGCTGACAGTTCCTTATTCTTCACGTCGACACTGTCCTTTTTCCCCTTCTTGGGCCAATTTACAGAACGTCCAAGTTCAATGTACTGGCGACCACTAACTCCTCTTTGCGCATCATTGGAACCAGTTATAGTGGTGATATTACCCCCAACTGATTTCCGGGTGGCAGGGTCTAAGCGACTAGCTGCAGCGGTTTTACGATCCATGTGGGTTGTCTCGTTCATAGTGCTCTCGATCCAGCTCGATCTGTTGAATAGCGGTTTAATTCCTGGGGCCGTGGCTGTAATGACCGATATAAAAGACTCGCGAAGTGCCCAAGAGGTAGCAGTTGATAAAGATCCAATATCGCCGAGTGAAAAGTATACTCGTAGGATAACTGCGACTATAACAAAGATACCAGAGCAAAATAGAACTCCGAGGATCAATTTTCGGTATAGAGGCATCCGTGCTGCGAATAGAATTGGGAGGGGAATAGCCATGACTCCTAGATCCGATCTAAAATCGTAATCTTAGCAGTTACCTTCACATCACTTGTTTCACTTGGGATTACTTACAAGATATTAAGAGTTCCAATGAGTGCGTGATTTGGTTTGCGAAGAATGCAATTATCTAAGTAATGATCAGTCTTACGTACGATGAGATTGAAAATGGGTATTTACCACCAGGATACGGATTGACTTGCCAGTTCCTCTGAATTGGAGTGCACACTGCAAAATGGGCAATTATGCAAGTAGTGTATGAGAAGATACAAAATGCACTCACGATTTTCATCAGCTTGTGTTGCCATAAGCCAAGTCTGAATGATAAGTAAGTTAGACAATCTAGACTTTGTATTAGTCTCTGGGGTAAACGTACGTAAGTCGGTAGTAAAGTGAAAGAAGCACTGCTTTTAATGTCCAAGTGAGTGTTATATAACATATCCAAGCAATAAACAAGCATTTAGACCCAAGACTAAGATCATGAGCTTTTTCCGGGGGAACTAATGGTGCAGTAGTAGCTGTGAGCCCTACAATACTACCAAGTCTTCCTATAATCGAAGTTAGCTTGATGTAAGTACATACTGGAGGCAATATCTGAAATCATACCATCAGCATAAGTTAAGGCAGCATCGAGGGCGTAGAAAATCTGCAACTGGTTAGTCTATGATAGTGCCAAGGTGGGCATGATGACCTTACCATTCCAATAAAGCAGAAAAGGTCATCATAAGTAAAATTCTCGAATCCAACCGTCTTCCATCTTGCGAAGAATCTGAGGATGAATGCCGCTGTCCCCACACACACAACAAATCCTACCCATAGCTCTATATAGGCCATGTTATCGTAAAGAATTATTTGTAAGATGAAGTGAAAAGAAACATATTAACTTAATAGTTCTTTGATGTGAGTAAAGGGGTAAGAGAGTAAAATAAGTTATCCAGAATATAAATGCGAGTATAGAAGCTGTAGATTAACTTTAAACAACATACCACATTTGACCCGAGGACATCTCCATCTTATTAATCTCATCGTATCTACGAGGGGAAGAGAGTACTTTAATTCGCTGGAAGTCTCTTTGAGGTCCCCGAAAAGAAGATCAATTTCAACCATGGATTTGGGGCTGGCCCCACCACTTTCGCTAATGGAAGGTACCGACGTATGGAGATTCGAGAAGAACAAAAGTCTGTTCTGCCCACTTTCAGTTCATTGATCCTTAACATACCGGTATATGAATTCGCATTTTCTACTATATAAAGCCGAATTGGTCTCGTTGATCTCTGAGGGTTTGTACTCATCTTGGTGAGAATAAAGACCATCTCATCCTCTAATTTCTGGGTCAATGTTCAAATCTCCCGTAACCTACCTAAGCAGGCTGTCTTTTTTGCACTGCATATCTTTTTCTATGACGATAATCGCCCTCACACGGTACCAACCATGGAGTCCATTATCGCGAGAACCTCGAACATCTGACGACCGCCGGAGACCGCTTGGCCACCCCTCATCTACACCAAGCACCCTGTATCCTACAATCTAGGCGAGAAAATTTCGGTAAAATATTGGATATAGACTTTGCATCAAGTCCGATTTCTTGATGCAAAAATCTCTTCCTCGTACCCACCTTGATTTTTTCATAAGTTGAGCGGGTGATAAAGCTGAGAGATCAGGAAGACGGGAAGATTTAAAGTTCAAGACAATGCCTCGCGTAGAGAAGAAATATTGCTTCCGGAATTGTAAAGCTACAGGGGATGGCTTGGGCCGCATGGTCCCCCAGCTCGTAAAGAATAATCATGTGTAATCCGAATCTGCCGGCACCACTGATCTCTGTCATTAATAAGGGGGGGATAGGGAGATGTTGATCTCTCAACCCACACGGTTTCTTATAACTGAACAACCAATACGAAGGATTATACCTACAGACTACAGTATATGCATAGCAAGTCTAAGGAGTATGAACTTTAAGCTTTTCCGTATCCGAAATTAACTTTAAACCTAATTAGATATAAGCTTTAACCCTTGCTAGAATCTCGGAGGTTTCCTCGTCTTTGAGCGACGATTAGATTAAGGATTCAAATGCCTTCCTAGTTTGTTTAAACGCCAATTTACAAAGTTGAAATTCACAACTACAGCAAAACCTCTCTATAAGGATCCTCTATATAAGGATAACCTCTCTATTAGGATTAAATTTTGGGTCTTGTTAAATTTTAGGTGTAGAAAATGCTAATATCCCTATATCCTTTCTATAGGGATTATCCTTTGTAGTTGAAGGTCCCAAAATTAAAATCTAGTTTATAATAGACCTTTTCTAAAAATATTTATAAAAATATTTATAAAAATTATATTGAGTTTATACTCGATCGGAATTAATCGAGCTAAATTACTTATCCAGTAGGTCAAAATGTTACCCCACCGGGATTAGCCGGAACTTTATAAAAGGATACCTCTTTATATCCTTATATTTGGCGCTAAAAAAACATTCTTATAGAGAGGTTTTGCTGTACTTGTAGTCTAATTATCTCTTCGGATTCGGAGCCTGGCGGACACTGTCCAGTGGGCGCTTCGTGTAAAGTAGTCCGCATCCCTAACTATTTATTTGGAATCCTTTCTATTTTAGATTCATTTGATTATCAAAATTGAAGCTATTCGCAATTTGAAAAACGGATTTGAAATCAACTTATTTATCTATACGTTATTCTAAGTTGATTTTGCTTTTCTCAAAATCAACGCACAGACAGACCATTAGAGAGTATCCTTCGAGCAGATAGGGTATACAAAACTTGAAAGAGCCTAAAGTATCCCCTTCCATCGTTATGGTTGTCATTTTGTTCGAAGACTTTTTTATACTACATGCTGATTGATTTTCCCCGTGGTAGGGGCTAAAATAAGGGATAAACGGAGACGATGGAGGGGATAATCTCAAAACCATCCTGAAAGCAACCTTCATACAAGAACAGATGAACCATTCCAATAATTCCAATTCCAATCCTATCTACCTTATTTTCCCCATCCCTCCATCCATCCATCCATCCATCCATCTACTCCTCACCTCAAGATATCCAACTAAATCAACCGACCAGCCAACCAGCCAGCAAGCCAGTCTTCATTACATACATACTGTAGATAAATACCTATCAAATCAATAAATACATCATGAATGATTCAGGATAAGAACTTTTGTCGGTCTATATGTAAGTCAATCTTTTAACTTTATTCTCTTACTCTTCTACTCTCCTACTCTTCTATTCTCCCACTCTCCTCTCAAAAAATGATTACCTCCAATTCCCTCCCTCTCCCCTTCTCTTCTTCCCCTCCCCCCAAAAAAGTAATTCCCTTCAATTCCCTCCAATTCCCTTCTGTCAATTCATTTTATATCCATCTACCCATTTATATTATTTCTTCTTCCCCTCTAATCTCCTCTCCTCATCTCCCAACTTCTCTTCTCTTCTTCCCCTTCCCCTCCCCCTCCTCCTCCCCTCCCCCAAAAAAAGTAATTCTCTCTAATGCCCTTCAGTCAATTCATCTTATATCCATCTCCCCTCCCTCCATCCAACCCCCCTCTCCTTATCCCCTTCTTATCCCCTTCTTATCCCCTCCTTATCCCCTCCTTATCCCCTCCTTATCCCCTCCTCATCCCCTCCTCATCCCCTCCTCATCCCCTTCTCATCCCCTTCTCATCCCTACCTATCTACCCCTCTACTTCCCTACCTATCTACCCCTCTCCATACCCACCTACCCACCAACCTATCTAAGATCCAACAAATAATATTCAATAAACAGATAGACAAACAAACAAACAAACAAATAAACAAATAGAGAAACAATAAGTATTATAAAAAAACGCTTCTATTTCCCATTTCCCATTTCCCATATTATCTTTCCCATTTCCCATTTCAAATTTCATTAACTACTTACTACTATGCGTTACTAAGATAGTTAAGATAGTTAAAACTTAAGGTATATAGCTAAAATAAATAAATCGAAAGATAAACAAACAAACAGAAACCAACAAACGGATCTCCATAAATAAAAAAAATACCCAAAAAAAACTATTCCGAATACAATATAGTATTTCCCAACAGATATCGAGCAATACAGAGCAATATGAATCAATATAGATAGGTATAGATAGGTATAGATATATAGATATATAGATATATAGATACAGACAAAAGCACCTATGCGTTCAAATTTTCATCCCAAACATGTATATTATAATATACACCATGCAAAACCCCGATTAAACCCGTTCTTTACTTTCCACTCCCCAATTCCACTCCCCACTCCCCCTTCCCCCTTCTCCTTCTCCTTCTACTTCCCCTTCCCCTTCTCCTTCCCCTTCTCCTCCCCCTCCCAACAAAAAACCACCCCCGTAAAAAACCACCAACCCCAACCCCAACCCCCCCCAAAACCAACAAACCCCCCCCCTAAAACCCCGACA
>JANPYM010000012.1:103213-114527 GCA_025890175.1 Ciborinia camelliae
CCCTCCTCATCCCCTCCTCATCCCCTTCTCATCCCCTTCTCATCCCTACCTATCTACCCCTCTACTTCCCTACCTATCTACCCCTCTCCATACCCACCTACCCACCAACCTATCTAAGATCCAACAAATAATATTCAATAAACAGATAGACAAACAAACAAACAAACAAATAAACAAATAGAGAAACAATAAGTATTATAAAAAAACGCTTCTATTTCCCATTTCCCATTTCCCATATTATCTTTCCCATTTCCCATTTCAAATTTCATTAACTACTTACTACTATGCGTTACTAAGATAGTTAAGATAGTTAAAACTTAAGGTATATAGCTAAAATAAATAAATCGAAAGATAAACAAACAAACAGAAACCAACAAACGGATCTCCATAAATAAAAAAAATACCCAAAAAAAACTATTCCGAATACAATATAGTATTTCCCAACAGATATCGAGCAATACAGAGCAATATGAATCAATATAGATAGGTATAGATAGGTATAGATATATAGATATATAGATATATAGATACAGACAAAAGCACCTATGCGTTCAAATTTTCATCCCAAACATGTATATTATAATATACACCATGCAAAACCCCGATTAAACCCGTTCTTTACTTTCCACTCCCCAATTCCCACTCCCCACTCCCCCTCTTCCCCCTTCTCCTTCTCCTTCTACTTCCCCTTCCCCTTCTCCTTCCCCTTCTCCTCCCCCTCCCAACAAAAAACCACCCCCGTAAAAAACCACCAACCCCAACCCCAACCCCCCCCAAAACCAACAAACCCCCCCCCTAAAACCCCGACATCTCCACCAAACTTTTCCTCTCCGGCAACCTCACCACGCGATGCCGATGAAAGAAGTCCGCCTCCCTGGGCAACCCCAGACAAACGAGCAGAAGCAGGAGACCGAAATCCTCCACCTCATCCTCGACATGCGCATCCAAGAAGTCGCGCAGGCGGTGCTTTTCCTCCGGCGGCGCCCCCGCCGTCTGCCGCGCCACCTCCACCAGGCGACAGCAGATGTTGAGCCAGCGTTCGACGTCCGCGGGTTCCGTCGTCGACGCGTGCTGGCGGAATTCGATCGCGTGTTTGAAGGGGTGCGGGGGCGGCTCCGCGAGGGATTCGATGTTGTAGCCGAGTCGGATGTCTTCATCCGTGCTGAACATCTGGACGAGTTCGTTTTTGGATTGGGCGTTGAAGATGGCGGCCAAGGAAAATCTGGGCGAGCGAGCGGGAATTTTGGTGAGGGGGCGGGTTGCTTGCAGTTTGCTTTTCCAGTTGGGATCACTGCAGCTGAAATTCTTGCCTGGTTCATAGTTCTGGTTGATGTTTGCGTGATCGCGAAGGGAATATGTTGAGGGATTATTGTGGATTCGATATGAAGGGTGACATTTCTCGAGCTGTCGTTCGAATGTGAAGATCAGTCCCATTAAGTTCTTCAAGATATCAAGAGTGAACTCTTTTTTCGCAGTCGAAACATGAATATGTAAACCACAAGATGGATTACAATTCAGCCGGTAATTTCTTGTGAGGGCGCCGATACCAGACCAGATGTGACGAACATTCCATGGGCTAAACATAAGTGCCGGTGTACATATTTTCACCTTGTACCATTTGTAAGGATTAACTTGCGTAGAGGGGAATTGAATCGTGTCATCGTGTTTTACTATCCATGATATATCGCTCGGGCCCGGTTCTGTATCCAGATCGCCATTTTTCCAAGCTTTATAATCTCGTTCCCGCTGAATCTGAGAGGCAACTGGACATACTTTGGTTTTTAATGTATTCACGATGTGCAATTGAACATTGAGTTCACGATCGATATCCGAGAGAGTGTTAGGATCTGTTGTGGGGGAATCAAGAGGGACATCGATCGAGTATATCTGTCGACCTTCTTCCGGTTGCGGATCTTCGGTTCCTAATGGGAGAGTCGCAAGGGCGAATTCAAATTCAATTCCAAAACCCAGCCGTTCATCCCATTCAACTTCCCTGAGTTCAAAGTCTAGCATAATTATAGCACCTTGAGCTCAAGGTATAGCATAATTATAATACCTTTCTTCCCCGATGAGAAGGCGATGGGCTCTGATATAGGAATTTGAGCAGCGATAATAATTTCGTTTCTTTTTTTCCCTGATGCTTCTAGAGAGATCTCTTGATTGGATAATTGTGTAGAGGACAAAGAAATCATTGGTTGCACCTAAATGACAAAGAACAGCTAAGACGATTTGGAACTCACCCTTTATACACTCCAAACATCAATGGAAATGGACAATGTCTACCCCATGGAATAAAGTACGAAGTGTTCCGGACCAATAGAGAGAGTCGTTTCCAGGTAGAGAAAGAAAATAGAACAGAATAGACACATTGACCCTTATTAACACCGAGACAAATGAGTTAAATTTCATTTCACATCATGCGGTAATTGTTTTACCTCCTGTGCTAGGAGGTGGCGGTCTCTGGTCCTCCACCTCCCCAATTCTCCTTTCGGGTAGAACGTCCTTTGCCCTCCTTATCCTGTCACTTACTACGCTCTCCTCGGCCTCCCATCGTCCAGTTGTCTCTACCTTTCCTCCAAATCCTAACCATCCACTCTTAACACTTTCTCCATTGCTCTTCTTCAACCTCTCTTCCTTCACTAAATTTCCAACCATCTTCTGCCAATTGCCTAATCCGACTTCTAGACATGACTTGCAGACCTTCTTCGATTCCTTATCTAAACCTCTCCTCTTCCTTAATTCTACCTCCGATATATCAACCGCCTCCCTCGTCCATGCTAGGCCATCTTCTTTACTTTTTAGGTCGTCGTTAGAGGTGTAAAGAATCTCTCCGATATATGTCATTAGGATCGCTTCTTCGCAGAGTTCTTTGGGATTACGGAAAGGTGAGGATGTTCCATCGGAGGGAGCGGGTGGATAAGCGGGTGGCGAGAGGGTTTCGCAGAGAAATTTCCATACAGACTTCCACATTGGTGGTTCTTCATCCTCTGTGATGAGGGTATCAATCATATATTCCTTTGGAGCTGGAAGATTCTTCCTCGCCCGGAGAATCGAAATAAAGATGGGGAGAGATTTCGAGATATTAGAATTCCTCGCATGGTGGATTGCAAGTGCCGTGCTTGTATTCAATAGATTTTCAGATGGTGGGCCTGCATTCGTATTTAATGTATGGGTTTTAGGATCGATCAATGAAGATGAAGGGTCAGAAGAGGTCGATATGTCGATGGCCCATTTGTACATTTCCATGGCAGCTTCTGGAGTTTTCTTGAAGTCCAACCAAGCAGCATATGCCAAAGCTGCATCCACCCTCTGCTTTTCCGTAAATCCTTTCGTGGTGAGAATGCGCATATAGAATTTTTCCGGTGGATCGTATGCCTTTACACAGTTTTCTTCTTTCGGTGGAGGAGGTGAACCAACTTTGATTGGTTTAGGTTTGGGATTCGATGGACCGCGCATTTGGTTTTTGGGGAACCATATATCTCTCGTGGTATCATTGACCCAATCGTCCAGATGTTCTGCTGTATTTGCTGCTCCCATCAATACCCCATAATATGCTCTTCTCCATTCCTCTGACTTTTTGGTAATATCATAGCCAGCTTTGCCCACTCCCGCAACCAAGATACCTCCCTCATCCTGTTCTTCTATATCCTTTCCATCAAGTTTCGGATCCTCTAACCTCTCCAAAAGCTCCCCATACCCTATTCCTAAATTCTGCCAATTGACAGGAATTAATCTCTCAACCCCTTCTTCCCCTTCCTCATTATCCATAGTCATCCTATAAATAACCCTCGTCCTCCATCTCCATTCTCCCGGACTGGGAAATTGATGATTGAGCCATTCTTGATGAATTCCCCACGCCACAAATAAGAACAAATTAACACCGACATATATGAAGATTATATATTTCCCGGCTTTGATGAATTCGGATTTGAGCCATTTCTTGGTTTCGGTGGAAATATATCTGGCGACAGGAGGTTTGCGATGGGTAGAGGAAAGGTAAGGGAATTGAGGACGAGGGGTTGGACGGCGAAAGGTGTGAGAGAGAGATTGAGAGAAACCTGGGTTGAGACTTTGTGTGAAGAAACGTGGGGAGGGAGAATTGGGTGGACGTAAGGGACGGAGAAGAGGTATTCTACGTAATGGCAGACGTGGTCGCATTGTGAAATGTAAAGAATTATGAATTGGTGAAATTTGATGAGGATTTGGAAATATTGAAGTAGCCTTACATACCCAGGCAACCTTACGACGGGAGTATTGGATGGATTAAACTTTCTGGTTTTCGGTCGCAAGTTTTTCCAGCCGGTTTTGAAGTTTGTATGGAGAGAGTATCTAATCGTCGGGTAAGGTTTCATAGAACAACAAGAAAGTTGAATATTACGATAATTCATTGGATGACAGCGTCATTTATGTATGTTTCCTAATTAGGTAAATATATTATATGATATGAGAATATCATAGGTAGGTAGGTAGGTAGGTAGCCTTGCAGGATAAAAAACTTATTGCACTTATTGATACACTTCCATCCATCCTTCTCTCCAAACACCAACACAAACAGCAAACTACCGCAACCTACCATGGTACACAAATACAAACATTTGATATGGATGGATAGGATATCAAGATGATATACCAATAGATAAATGAGACGACATTTCAAAGTTGAATACTTCTCTTTTCTTTTCAAATATCCATTTCATTTGATTGGCATTTGATTGGTTTAAGAATTATAAATTCACTTCTACAGTGATTTATCTTCAATTTTAACCTTTACTCATTCACTCACTGGCTTTTCTACAACCCCTCCTCTCCTCTCCTCTCGTGACTTTTACCATACCATACCATCCCAACCATCTTCTTGACTGATCACTTCATCAACTCCACCTCACTCTGAGTAACTGACCTCAACCTTCAACTCAATCCAACGATTCCTAGGTAGTATTCTTCAAGAAACACCTCAACATGTTTCGTCGACTTCCATCAGGTCTTCCCAAAGATCCCAAATTTGAACCTACCCTCGATGGACTGGGGTATGTATTGATTGATCCTCAACTTTCGATCCATGAATCCAACCAAGCCTGAGAAGTGTTCTAACGAAGCGATGCTCAGATATTTCATCAACGAGAAAGATGAAATCCGATCGATCGAGAATCCCAAGGCGTACTTCAAATTCTTCCTCACCAAGAATGATCGCTACAATCAAGTTCAACGCGAAGCGATGAACCGTTGGTTCCCCCTTTCCCATCTACAGCATCTCAATGAAACTGACACGAAATTCAGATGCGATCCGCGATATAGTCATGGAACGACTTCTCAAACTTGACCTCAAGAAGATCCTCGTTCCGCTCAATGTCCCCGAGACTTCTCCCCACACACATATCCTAACATCCTCCAACCTATCCACGGCTTCTCGCGTCATCGTCCTCTTCTACGAACCCAAAGATGACATTGGAGTTTTGGCTCATCGGATGCTGGGTGGCGCAGGGGGAATCGACCATGGTTCTGCCGTTAACATGATCAAGTACATTCAAGAGAAAGGTGCATCACCATGCGAATCCGAGCCGCCAGCCATCATCCTCGCCAACATGGGTCAACTCTTCTGGTACCGACGTGGCCAAAAACCCGTCACCCTCATGACATGGTCCGCCTTACCCCAAGCAAGTTGCGTCGAGAAAACCATGCGCCTCGATGCGATGAAAAACACCATCCCCGAAAATCGTGACACGGACGAACACATCGCTTATATCTTCAACCACGTCATTGCCGAGCGGATGCCCCAGATCGCCAAGATCGACGTCATCGGGGTCTCGGAAGGTGCCATGGGCGTCGCGCGTTTCTTGGACCAGGTGCACAATTGGACCCGATGGGGATCGCGCATGCAAGCCTTCGCGGCGCTAGCGACGTGGTGGCATTCCATCGATTGCAAGAATCCTCTCTTCCTCGCATGGTTGCAGGCGCGCGGTCGTGTGTACGCGACCTCTCCCGAACCAGCCGGTACCTACCTCGCCGGGCCCGAAGGAAATCGACATTTCCCCGCCTTTGGATGTCCGATTTTTAGCCTGAGCGAGCCTTATTACACCGAATGTCTCCTGCCTAAAGGCTACCACACGGTGATCGACTTCTTTCACGAGGTTGCGGATGGGGATGCGCAAGGGGGAGAGTATGTCAATCCCACGTTTGTGAGGGTGGATGATGGGGAGGCGGATGATGAGGATATGGGATTTGGGGATGAGGGATTCGGCGATGAGGAAAGAGGCGATGGAGTGGAGCTGAAGATTGAGAATGGAGATCGGGCATAGGTAGTCATAGTCATAGTCATATGAACCCACCCATCCAGATAAATAAATAAATGCATGCATGCATGCATGCATGCAGCTGGAGAACAATACCCAGATAAGATAGTAGTAGCGCGTGCAGGAATCCACAAACACAAAACGCTTTCTTTCCGATCTTCAAAAACCGTCACTCGTTCGATCCAACTTTGCTTTGCTTTGAATGGAATGATTCTCTCAATTCTTAAACTTTAGTGTATCAAACTTTAGTGTATCAAGATACCTAGGTAAAGAGGGTTTGTAGTATCAGGTATCAGGTATCCAGGTGGGGTTATAAGTTAATTAATCATTTCCAATTATCCATCCAAATCAGTGAAGTTCATTTTTATATACCTACCTACCTACCTACCCACCTACCTACCTACCTACCTACCTACCCACCTACGAACATACCGATTTAATATTAATATTAATATGCTATGCGCATATACGCATATACGCATATACCTACCGAGGTTTGAGATATCATATTGTCTACCTATTCAATCCGTGGTGAGGTGGGTGGGTGGGTGGTACGATGAATTGAAGTAGGTAGCCACCAGACCAGACCAGATCAGACCAGACCAGACCAGACCAGAGCAAGCGAATTCTTTCCCAAATCTCCAGCTTCATGGATTCTATTCTATTCAGATCCCTTAGAACCTTTATAACAAAAACGAACTCTCATGACGAACTCTCATAACAAACTCTCATAACAAACTCTCATAACAAACTCTTATGACAAACTTTTATAACGAACTCTTATAACAAACTCTCATATAGGTAGGCAAGAGAATAATAATAATAAAAATAATCATAAGAAATCGAGTATCTTAAATCTTCATTCATTATATCTTCCATCTCCCATCGACGCGACGCCCTCGACCAGCCAAGCCAGCTTCTCCCGTCCCGCTTGGGAATTAACTTCTTACCTACCTAACCATAGATAGTACCGGTACGGACGAGGCAATGGAAGCTTATTAGATAGGTAGGTAGCTTCATCGCATCCCCACACCTGGATCTGGATGTGTTATGGCTGACTACGTACCAACCGGTCCAACCGGTCCAACTCCTCATTATTTCTCTATGGGTGCCTAGGTAGGTAGGTATTCGTACATTCGTCATGCGAGGGCCAATTTCCTCGACGCTCCATCTATCGCTGGCCCATCCATCCATCCAATATAAGTAGATAGATAATCTCTCTTCTAAACGCATGAACGCTCCATCACCGCATTTGAACATAACAACCAACCAACCACCGTTCGTTTGTTCGTTTGTTCGTTTACCAACTCGCCTTCTTTACACCCGGTAAATCTCCAGATAACGCATTCATTCGGAAGTTATACTGTAATCCCACGTAGGTTATGATCAGCCGAGTTCTTCCTATCTATCCATCTACCCCATTCATTCATTCATCCATCCCCCTTCGATCCCCCTTCCATCCTTCTTCCCACCTTCCTTCAATCCAATCCAATCCAATCCAATCCGTAGCGTATGATAGTTTTACGAAGCCCGCCAGCCATCTATCCGCCCGAAAACAAAAAAAAAAACAAAAAAAAAACAGCACAGCACAGCACATACCCTCGACATCTTAAAATCCCTCAGGATACCTCGACCCTTGCCCCCCAAGATACAGCGATTGCGGATCTGCGTGGGCCGCGTGTAGCAGTGCATCTGCGTGAGTTCGAGCTGGGCTTGGAAGCGCGTGCGCGGCGGGAGCGAGAGGTTGCGGATTATGTAGCGGAGGGCTTGTCTGGAGTGGTGGGGGGTGATGGGTTAGTTGGGTTTTTTGTATTTTTTTGTTTTTTGGTGAGTGAGTGAGTGATTGGAATTGCAATGAGAACTTGAATGAGAATTGGAATTGCAATTGGAATTGGAATGTGCCGGATAATAGAACGAGGACTCGCGAAGATGCGAATGAGAATTTATGGTAAAGACTATATCATACCTTTCCGTCTCATGCTCAGCGTATACTTGTCGCTTGGTGTGATCGCGGATTACTTTGATGTTGATGAAACAACCGAGATCGAGCTTCTTGGCTCGAAACATGGACATCTTGAGGATGGTGGTCTGGTCTTGCTTGAATGGTGAGTGATTGTTGGAGTTGGAGTTGGAGTTGAATGTAAATCGATCTACTAGCTTCAATTCCAGGTTGGGCGAATTGGAAAAATTGTTTATGCCTTACGAGTCAGGTTTACGATTACAAATTTTGGAATTGGCCGGGTGGGCATGAATGCACAGGCGTGTATGGAGGCAGTACAAATGGAACCTTATCCATCTTCTGAAAATTATTCTTCATCAAGGAACTTGACAACACCATTTTCGAATATCAAATATATGGATGGATGGCTATAATCTAATTGAACCTTCGTTAAGAACAAGGGAATGCTAATCCAATTCAATCTTTTTCGTTTTTTGATTCGAGGTGATTTTGTCAAACACATTCATTCATTACCTTACCATTGGAAATATCTTATATCAATCCACACCAATATCTTTGATAAATATCTCTGATATATAATTCATGGAGGAAGGGTAGAGGAAGGGTAGAGGAAGGAAGAAGTCTTCCTCCTATCTCAATGATTCATGAAAGAAGGAATCTTCCTCCTATCCCCATGAATTGAATCCAGTTCTTTACCTAAATATCTTATATACCCAGAGTAGTAAAAACTCAAAAGTCATGACATTTCCCATTCTTCCTGAAATATTACATCTCGCCAATCGAGAAATTTCTTTCATCTTTTTATCAATTGAGCTATGTACTTCCGTGCAGGACCAAACCTCACGGCTATCTTTGCCTCGCTACCTACTTCCTTGGTTTTTGGAGGCCAGAAATCGATTACCTAGTATCTTTGCAATTGTTACCTAGGTACCTCTATGATGCCGTGATTTGGAATCTTAGATGTTCCTTTCTTCCGGATCGGTTTATGAAGAATGCGATTTACCAATTGAGTAGGTATCTATCATACAATGATAATGAAGGAACACCCCAATCCTCGATTCTTCGGGATTCAACCTTGAATTTCTGTGCAATTTATCAATGATATTAGATGATATTAGATGATATTTTTATTGCCGCAATATGTTAAGGATTAGAACTCGAAAGGTGGAGACTTCCCTTTGAAAGAGATAATATTGTTTTAGAATGGTTTCATTCAATGGTATATATTAACCTCCTTTGGATCTCCCCCTGCTAATGCGTCCTCTGGATTAAACCCAATCAATACATCATCCTAATAAAAAGTCTACATCCAACGGTCCTAACCTCAACTCATATCATCCTTCTTTAAATTATCCTCAACCACAACCCCCAAATGCCCAAGAAGTTTTATCCAAAAATAAATATACACTGCCTCCTCTAAATCAAACCCGATTCTCCCCCCCCCCCCCGATACAACACCTACATCCAACACTCCTAACTCCAATTTATATCATCCTCAACCACTACTTCCAAATATTAAGAAAGTTTTGTTTAAAGATGATTATAAAATACCTCCTTGAGATCAAATTCGATTAATATATATATATATATATATATATATATATATATATCCAAATAGAAAGTCTATGGGAATAGTATAGTTACCTAGTATAGTTGGGATAGTTGGGATAGTTGGTATAGTTGGGATAGTTGGGATAGTTGGGATAGTTGGTATGTTTTCTACTCACTCTTATGAGTTTGGAGTTGGGAGTTGGGAGTTGGGAGTTGGGAGTTGGGAGTTGGGAGTTGGGAGTTGGGAGTTGGGAGTTGGGAGTTGGGAGTTGGGAGTTGGGAGTTGGGAGTTGGGAGTTGGGAGTTGGGAGTTGGGAGGGAGGTATGGAAATAGGTAGGAAGGTAGAGTAGTTTGAAATAGATGGGGTGAAATAGATGGGTGGAAATAGATAGGATAGGATGGGGATAGGATGGAGTAGATGGGATAGGATGGAGATGGAATAGGATAGAGATGGAGATGGAATAGGATGGAAAAGTAGATGTTGAAGTAGATACGTATATCTACTTCAATATCTAGGTATTCTATACGTAGATATATTCCCCCAACCAGCCAAAAACCCTTCCAAATCTTCCCGATCCTGCATCTACCTACCTACCTACCTACCTACATAACACAACATACCACCGCACCATCCATAAATCATTCAGATTCCGCGTCCTTAACGCTATATATAATACCTATAATAGTAATTAATAAGTTAGATTAGTTAGATAAGTATCAGCAACTCGATCTATTTAATTCAATTCAATTTGATTTAATTGGATTTAATTTCATGATGATTGTAATGCAGGTGTGATGTAGGTGGGTGTGATGGGATTGTGATGTAGATATCATTGTATTTTTTAATGCTGGGTACGTATTTGTTTGTTTATTTTTTATTTTTGTTTTGATTAGGAGGTAGGTAGGTATAGATAGATAGATGGATGGATGGATGGATGGATAGATAGAATGAGGGAATGAAGAAATGAAGGAAGGAAAGATAGGTAGTAGGTAGATACCTAGGTAGGTATATTAGTCTTGATATTGATATTACCTACCTCAGTTCAGTTCCGGATAGGATTCAATCCTGTTCCCGTTCCCTTACCCGTCCCCTTACCCGTTCCCTTACCCGTACCGCATACCCGTTCCCTTACCCATTCCCTTACCCGTTCCCTTACCCGTACCGCATACCCATTCCCTTACCCCACCCACCATCTCCCATCATCCACCACTCCCACCCAACCATCTCCCCCCCACTCCACCACCCCACCTCTATCCCCTCCCACCCCACCTCTCTATACATAACCCTTAAATCCCTCATCCAACTCAACAAAAAACAACAAAACATCCTCGGGGCTGTAACTCAGTGGTAGAGTGCCTCGTTTGCATCCATTCATCAGGCCCTCCTCTTCAATGTTCTTGTAGAGTTGACATGATGGGAATAGGACCGACCTTCGATGAAGTCCAGGGTTCGACTCCCTGCCGCTCCAATAATTTTTTTTTTTCTTTTTTTTTTTTTTTTTTTTTTTTTTT
>JANPYM010000012.1:115410-132660 GCA_025890175.1 Ciborinia camelliae
CCCCCAACCCCCCAACCCTACCCCCTCGGAGCCGTCTTACTCATATACATATCATGTTTGGCGGTACGATGAGTCAGCTGCCCACACCGCTCACAGATATGCGGTAATTGGCATCTGGTTCTCTTGCGGATACATGTTCCTCTTTGCCAGTTTGGGCAGGAGGTGTAGGGGTTGGGGTTTGTGGAGGTTGAGGTTGAGGTGGATGTTTGGGGATGGGGATGGGGATGGGGATGGTTTGTGGGGTTGGGGGGTTTTTGGGATGATGGGTGGGTTGATGGGGGGTTGGGGTTGGGGTTATTTGGGTGTGAGAGGGAGAGGGAGTGTGAGAGGGAGGACCAATTGGCATTGGAATTGGTATTGGAATTGACATTGGAATTGGAGGGTGTGGATCTGGGGATATGTTGGTGTTGGCTATGGTGATGGTCATGGTCATGGTGGTGATCGAGACGACCTTCGAGGTGGAAATGGCTCGCTTTCGCTTTCGATTTCGATTCCATTAACGTACGATGACGATTTGAAAATGTCACTTCCCTTCCCCCATATCCACGATCCAATTCCCGATCCAAATCATCCTCAAACCCATGCTCATGATAAATACTCCGATGACCACCCAAACACACCCCACACACATGTCTCAAGGTACAATTCGTCACGCGAACCGCGCAGCGCCCCGCGTTCCAATCCGGACACGTCTCGATCGATGCATCGATGTTCGTGGCGCGGAAATTCGGCTGGTATTTCTCGTGGTGCAGCGAGGAGTGTTGGAGATCGCATTTCAGACAGAGGTGTTGCAGTCCGCAGGCTTTGTTGCATCGTCCTTTGTAATTGTAGATGAGGCAATAGCCTGGTCTTAGTGGTGCGATGCCGGCGGTGCTGCGGGTGTGGCATGCACTTACGAGGGGATTGATGGGTGCGGGTTGAGAGTGGGTGAGGAGGGATGTGGAGGTGGTTTTGGAAGATGTGTGGGAATGGATGCCGGAATCGTGGAATGCTTCTGATTCTGCTCCGGGTTCGGGTTCGGGTTCGGGGGATGAGCTAGAGCTGGATTCATGATCTTCGGGTATTATTTCACGGTGAGATATCGATTCTTCTTCTTCGTATGAACTTTCTTCTTCTTCTTCTTCTTCTTCTTCTGAGGAATATTCATCAATCATAGCATCGTCATCATCTTCCTCCTCTTCTTCCTCTTCCTCTTCCTCTTCATCATTATCTTCATCGCTCGAGCTATGATCCGAACTATCTTCTTCCGATGACTCGGTTTCAGAATCTTGTATTTCGGAAGGTATCTCCGCAGAAATTTTCTTTGATTCAGGAGCTTTGATGAACGCCTGAGTTCCTACATGAGCCGCCTTTGACTTCTTGGTAATGATGAGGTTGGAATCTGGATTGTTTTCATCTTCACCGGGAATAGTTTTCCTCTTCTTCGTGCCCATCTTTGGATATTCATCATGATTTCTGTCTTTTTCAAAACCGAGGCTGTCGGTAATATCGGGAACAGAACGTTTGCCTCGAGAACGTTTAGCATCCCCAATCTTAACATCAGTAACCACAGTACCAGGTACAATTCGAGTCTTTTTCGGTGGTAATGATGATAATGGTACTCCCCACGCATTTGCAAGTTGTTCATCATATGTAGTGGAACCTACGGCTTGCTGTGGAGGTTTCATAGGGGTATTTGAATCCTCACGATCCATATCGACGTCGGAAGTACCATAAAGATCTTCGGTTAGAGTTTCATTTTTGAAATTTTCCAAATCACTTTTGTGAGAAAGATCAATTCTTCGATTTTCTGGTGGAAGAACCTTTGTTGATGGTGGATTTCTGATTGGAGCTAGAGGAATTGCTGGAGATGGCTTTGCAACTTCTCCGTCTCTTGCGTTGGATGCCACTGTAATCAATTGACTTGTTCTCATCTCATGGCCTCCATTGGTTGCTCCACGTGATTGATTCTCACTCGGAGGAGTGTTTTCATGCCCAGAGCCCAATAATGGAGGAGTAATGTTTTCTGCATTTGCAGATCGTATGTTTGAATCTTCCATCTGATGAATATCTGTTTCGGGAGACTTGGGCGGGGTACTCGGGTGTTCACTCAAACGTACATCCTGATCGGAAGGAGCATCAATAATTTGTGATCGATCCAATAGTACCGTATCCTCAACCCCATCGAAAATCCTCGAAATATGTTCTTCAACTTCCGCCGGTTCGGTAATCCCCGTACGATGACAAGTTTCTCCTGGTGCATGGCAGTGAAAAGCGCAAACTGGCAATCCAGAATCATGAACATCACGCCAGTCAGTATCAAACCCCCTAATATGATCCCTATGGAAGAGATCAACCAGGTGAAAATCGGCAAAGATATCTGGGTTGCCTCTGCCCGAAGAGATAAATTTCTTCCGATTATCCCTTTGTGATGAAGTTGCCGGTCCGGTTTCTCGACCCCAAGACCAAGCTGCTGATGCTGCCGAATACCATCTCAATAAACTCCCTTTGGATGTATTCTTATATATCTCTTCAACATGAATATGAATCTCCAACTTGTGTTTGAAGTCATAAACTCGTAGAGCATCAATTGTCTTGTTCATCAGATCGTGAAGTGCAAATTCCTCAGCCACATAATAAATCCATCGTAATCGTTGGGTATAATTCGAATCAATCTCCTTTGGTGGAGTAGGTACCTTTCCATGATATGCATAAAGAGCCATACATGTAAAGGCATCATACTTATTTTGAGCGCATATGAGAGTGAATCGACCATCAGGTTGTTTCTTCCTGCGACAAAACTGGGCAAATTTAGGAGAAAGTCGAGTTAATGGTTTGGTATGAAAGGTGATTTCTTGTTCTTTGATTCCCTTATTGCAAATCGTCGCAGTTTCAATTCCTAGAATGCTACAAGGCATTAGCAGAGAATTGGATATGAGGAGAGGTTTGAATACTTACTCTGGAGTAATGGGCCATTCATTCCTGTCGTTTGCCTCGCTTGAAGACATTGTGAAGGAATAATTAGATTGATTTCTCTCGAGAATACGATCATCAGTAAGTTGATGTAAAGTATGAAGAGTATAGTATATCAGTAAGTTGACGTAAAGTCTGAAGAGTATAGTATATCAGTAAGTTGATATAAAGTCTGAAGAGTATAGTATATCCAGAAATATGAAAATAGTTGGATAAGTGAAGTCTCAACCGAATTAGAATAGTTACAAGGCTTCAGAGTGAAATTGAGGGGGAGAACTAGGACTAGGGGCTCAACGAGGGAGACGCGATTTTGCACGGACCAATGTCTCGAAAACATGTGATATATTATATTTATATTATATTTCTTTCTTTTCTCTCTCCCGCCATCCAATATTGAATCGAGTTGCGAACTTTACAAGCCACCTCATATCTGTCTGTCTCACCTAGGTAGCTCACATCACATTTTCTCGGTGGGTGAGACATTTGGCTGGCTTCATTGTATTTATATTTCTATTCATATTTCTATTGGTTGGAGATTAAAATGGTATAAAGCAGAATGATTCCCCCTACAAATATGACATGCATGTAATTTCTTGCATTCGCCATTATCGCACCCCCGGTAAAATCTGTTGAAGTCACTACAAGTTTCTTGTGGATGAAGTGGATGAAGTGGATGAAGTGAATGGGGTGAATGAGAATCCCGGGAAGAAGTGAGAGATGTGAGATTGGGATTGTCAGGTACGAAAGAACTAACCCTGGATGTATCAACACCACGACCATAATTCGACATCATGGAGCCAGATGTAGATGTAGTAGTAATTTGACCATTGGATGGATTGAAAAGGATTGGGGTTTTTTGCTTCATATTGGTGGAGAGGTTTTCATTGTGATTTCTGTGAATTCCAAGTGCAGCATTAAGTCGGTGTTGTTGGATCACTAGACTAGGACCTGAAGGCTCGGATTTTCTTTCTCGTGAAGTATTTCCACTAATTATCACAAAAGGTCGTTTCCTACTCGAACTTTCTTCGTCATTGGTCTCAAGAGATCGCTTCCGTGTAATCGAAACTGCTTCATCTTTGCTTCCAAGTATTGGACTTTCACTCCTTGGCCTTGTATCCAAAATGATTGTGCTCGCAGATCGATCCAATACATTCTCTTCTTCGTCATCCTCTTTCTTGATCTTCTTCGTGCCGGTGGTTGTAGTCATTTGTTGAATCTTCTCTTGTGTCAATATGAGGAGATCATCATCGTCCTCCTCGTCCATCACTTCTGGACTTCCACTGACACTGATACTTCCTTGAACTGACTCTTCTACCGTAATGCCCATTTCATCATTCCGACTCTGTCTGATGAGGATTGTATGTGTTTGATCGTGATATTTACAATCATTCGAGGATTTTGAAGATGCGAGTAAAACCAGGCGCTGACACATTTCACCCGCCGCATGTGTATGAAATGCACAAGGTCCAAGTCCACTTTTATCAGAAGGAACACGGTAATCGCTCTTCGCATCTGAGATATTTGATTCAAATCTCAATTGTGTCTTCATAACATCATAAAGAATGTCGGCCCTATCTTTGAACCCCTCAAGTCGTTTTAATTTCTGACTATTGGGAGAACATGGGCGACTCAGATACCATGCAGCACTCAGAGCGCAGTAAAATCGTAAAGAACTCTTCCTCGTAGTATTTCTGTAGACTTCCGGCATGTGTTTATAGATATCTCGATCAAATCGACAGTCATGAATCTGGATCGCATCCATGGTTTTGTCCATTAGATCAATGATCTCGAATCGTTCGGCCAAATAGTACAATTCTCTCATTTGTCGACCATAAGAGCTAGACTCTGGACCATCTTCATTGGGACAAGCTGGAACGTATCCTTTATAAAGGTATGTGACGAGGATAGAAAATGCGTTTTCGAATCGTGGCTCACAGTGAAATTGATATTTTCCTTTCTCTTTGAGAACTTTCATGTGATTTTCGAATGCTGTAGAACGACTGGAGAGGAGTTTTTTATGGAAGGCGACTTCTTTCTTTTGCTTTCCAACTTGGACAGTGACAAATTCTGTTCCTAGAGCCCTAAGAATGGTAAGATTGAGAAGTGAGAATTGCTATCGATGGAAGTACTTACTTTTCATCCAAAGGCCAATCATCTTTTGCATTTTGATATGCCATTATGAGGGAGATTATATCCAGTAGTAAAAGATGAGAATCTTGAGATCAAGAAGAGAAGAGAAGAGAAGAGATGTAAGGAAAGGAAGCTTGAGAAATAAAACAAGAATCAATCAAAAAGTGAATTCCATTCCATTACTACCCCTCCCTTCCTCCCTTCACTCAATCCCACCCACGCAACGAGGGGAGACGCGCAACGCACGGACCATCCGATTGTATTGAAGTGAATGTTTCATTCTCTCCATTGTCTATCATATTTCTATATCAAATCTGTATATGACTTCGCAAGTATTGATTGATTAGAGTAAAGATGAGCTGAATGGTTTTGAACCAAATTGGTGGCTCAAACTTGGCTGGCTCACTTGATATCATTGACCAGATAATACAATACAATTGTAAAGAGGAAAGCTAGCTGCCGTACCTTAGATAGTCGAGAGAGACTAGGTATGAAAATGTTGAGTACATGAATAATTACCTAGGTATTGATACAAAAAAACATATCAAAATCAAAATGAAAATCAAAAGAAAGCCATTCATTCATCGACTCATCGCGCATCCTTTCTATCTTCCTCTTCCCTTTCCTTTCCTTTCCTTTCCTTTCCTTTCTCTCAATTCTCGATTCTCAATTCTCGAGTAAATATGATAATGGCGGCCTCCCTCCCTCCCTCCCTACCTACCTACCTAGCTATGAATCTGTCATCTCCATCTGTCACAGGATTGACGAGAAGAGAAATCAATGTAAAGTTCTCCCACCCGTTTCCCCCTTACTTTGTCACTACGGTCACCCATTTATTTTATTTTATTTTCCTGTATTTGCCGTAAGGTTACCGCAGTGAAGTACAGTAGTATATCTTCGATATCTGGGACTGGCTGGGACTGGAGAGAGCTGGAGCTGGAGCTCTTTTGTTTCTTTAAATTAGGAATCTATACTCCTAAATCCAACCTCCAATATATTAAGTCTGAGTCTGAGTCTGAGTCCGAGTCCGAGTCCGTATAGCCTCATTTCTAACCTAAACCTATGCTTCTAATCTATGCTTCCAAGATGTTGCTCTCAATATATCAAGCATGGAATTTCTTTTGGTTGTGGGATATGATTAACAATATCTACCCTTTTGATAGCATCGAATGAGAATTGTTTCCTAACCAACGTTAACCAACGTCTTCCCACGACACTACCATAACCACCTGGTAATGGAAAGATTCCCATGATCTGGAATTACCGATTATGCACTTGCGCGGCGTGGATGTAAGATATCTTTTCCGACTTTCCCTTCCCCTCTTGAATATTTAAGAGTAGCTGAAGGGCTTGTCGAACATTTCTATTGTATCACTTCGGCCGACTTTCAGAGATCCAAAACTTTGAGGATTGTGAGGATTGAAATTTGAGCTTCATTCAAAAATTTAAGCTTAAAGAGATGGATGGTATATACAGACTACCCAGCCATGTTTGTTCCCCACGTTGATGCAGGTGAGCCACCATGTAACCTTAACATCAACCTTGGAATGGTGGGGTGGCCCAAACTCAACTCTCAACTCCCATCTCCCATCTCACAACTTTTACAACTTCAACTCAGATGTGTTGATACAATCAATTCATGAAAATCCATCATGAATAAGGTTGTTAAGTATAAGGTTTGATCTATTGTTTCCTTTTATATATAAGGAACCATGATTTTCATATTTCTTCTCAGTTTCTCATCTCATCTCCACTCATTACAGCCAAACAGCCATCTGATCTCTCTCATCCCTTGTCTGTACCCACGCATTCTTGAACTCACTAGTATCCGCACGCACTCAACATTACGTGGAACTTGTGGAAGGTCAGAGCTGATCTGAAATCATTTCAATTTGCAGATCTGTTCTGAAAGTCGAGCATCTCCTCGAGGTACGACTGCCAGTCTTCTCTGTCTTCTCTAACATCACACAGTTTGTCTCACGAAATGACCACCTCCGACTCAACTCGAAACAATGTCGTTGATATTATTCGACAATCACCTCCAGTCGATACCACAAGTCCATACGATGCTGGTTGGGTAGCTGGAAAAACAATTATTATAACAGGCGGAGCATCCGGATTCGGCGAAGGGTTCTTTAGAAAATGGGCAGAGAATGGAGCCAACGTAATAATTGGAGATGTCAACAGTACGAGAGGGAAAGCATTGGTTGAGGAAGTACGCAAGAAGACTGGCAGTCAAAATCATCATTATTTACATTGTGATGTTACCAATTGGCAATCACAAGTCGACTTCTTTCGTACCGCTGCGGAGCTCAGTCCTTCAAAGGGCATTGATGCTGTGGTTGCAAATGCAGGAATTACAGAGGAAGTTATGCGTTTTCAGGAACCTTTGAATCTAGATGCACTGGAACCACCCAAGCCGAACTTCAAAGCTTTTGAGGTTGATCTACTTGGGGTTCTGTATACCGCACATTTGGCCATGTGGTATCTTCCTCGAAATCCTGGATCACAAAAGTCCAATCCATCTACAATTCCTGGTCCAAATACTCCCGATAGACATTTACTCTTGATTGGATCTGTAGCTTCTATCGCTCCAATCCCTGGACAGATTCTATACGCAACCTCAAAACATGGAGTTCTAGGATTATTCCGTTCATTGAGATCTACGGGCTTTGTCAATGGTATTCGAATCAACATGTTATGTCCTTATTTCATCGATACACCTTTGATACCTGCAGCTGGTAGATTATTATTGGCAGGTGGAGCGATGGGAAAACCGGAAGATGTTGTAGATGCCGGTACAAGACTCATGGCCGATACAAGAATATCTGGTAGAGCTTTGGTTATTGGTCCTAAGGTTCGTGTTGATGGGGAATTTGATTTGCTGCCAGAGACATCAAAAGAGGGAAACGAAAAGGCCATTTGGGAGGCATACGCTGATGATTTCACCGAACTCGAAGTTTTCACCGCAAGGTTTGTTAGGTTGCTTAATACAGTTGAGACGATTAGAGGTTGGGGAGGATGGGCATTTGATGTTGCAAAAGCATTGATATACCCTTTCCGCTCAATATTGGGTAGATGATGATGCATTACCTAGGTAGGACATTGATCATATTAAGTTCATAATACAATTGTTATATCCAATTTGCAACCTTATCAGAGCTAATAGCTACTGAATTGTTTTCTTTGAAAGCTTCTCCGAAATCACAACTCGAGATTTGGAAAGGTCCAATGATAGAACTTGAAAGAGATATTTAGACTTTCAAATAGATTCATGTTGCAATTAAAGATTGACTATAGGATTAGTCTAGAAGGTTAAAAGATGAAATTAATAAGCAATGGTCTTTTCAATCGAGATGTCATGTTCCCGTTCACAAGGAGAGAGCAGGAACTCAAGTGTGGCTTCTCTTTTCATCCTCTCTCATCAATATGACTTCCACAAATGGACTGATTGATACGTTTCATTTCACACAAGCTTGAGTTTTTAAAGATGAGAGAGAAGTTAATTTGCTAGTATGATATCTTCCAAATCATTTCATCGCCGTACAAACTATCTTCTTTCATTCTCAATCACCGTCTCCAGGTCCGACGATCAAAATGTGGCAAAAAGAAGATCCATTCATCACTCCCATCACTTCACCCAACCTTCCTTATAGATGGGCAGCAACTCGTCGTCATTCACGCTTCTCTGGACTTCGAGTGACGCCGACGAGAATTGGACTGGCACTAGTCTTTTGTGGTTGTCTGTACTGGTTTCATGGATTATTGACATTCACATTTTCGGTCCCAGTTACCAATTACAATACTACATCATGGAATGGTCCACCTACAGACCATAATACCACGCTCATTCCCGCCGTTGCCTTCCAACCTCCCGAATCCAATCCGTACCGAGCTCCGGACTCGATGGATACCTTTTCATCGTATAAATTTCGCAATTCTTGCAATGTTTCCTCGCTGGATCTTCATGCTCCTTTCGGTCCTCTCTGCTCGGATCGTCAGTCCTTGCTCACGGCTATGGGCTCCGGTGGTCGCATTGGATTCGATGCGCCGTATATGCCGAGGGATTGCGACTTTCGTTGGTTTTCGTCGGAAGAGATCTGTGAGATCTTTGGCAGGTTTGAAAAAGTGCTGGTCATTGGTGATAGCATGTTGAGACATGTTACGGGAAGCTTCAATATCTTTTTGAGGAAGGATCTTGGGTATGGTGCGGTGACGGATTGGAATTTTACCCCGCAAGAGAGGTGAGAGTTTGTCTGTCTTGATGTCGTTGCGTGGATCTTTCTTTGCATTGTCAAAATACTTATGCAAAAGTCTAGGAAGGAGTGCTTTTGTAATGAACAGTTTGATGTTAAGGCTTGTTCGGTGCAGGGGATATATAAAACTTCGGATGTCGATGCTCATGATCCAGGAAGTATCTCCTGTTCCAATCCTATCAATGTGATAAGTGAGTACCATTCTCCATCAATCCAGACAGAAGAAACTCGCCCTAACCATTCTCCCAGTGGAAGAAATCGTCTACCACGTCATTCCCTCGGACGAAATCTCTCGCCTCCGCTCCTCCCTCCTCCTCCACCCCACCTCCAAACCCATCGCCATCATCTTCGGCCACGGCCTCTGGTCCGATCTCGACCTCCCCAAAACCATCCAATGGCTCGACTCGCTGCTCGCGCTCATCAACGCCTCCCTCGATCTCGGAAAGTGGAAAGGCCTCTTCGTCACGCCGAATGCGGCCGGTAGGGAAAAAACCGATGAGTGGATCGTGAGTCAGGGCAATAAAGCGCTCATGTTGTATGAGGAGGCGGTCGGCATCCAGGCGAGAAATCGTGGCCTCGATCATTTGGGCACGTGGAATATGAGTATTCAGGCGAGGACTTATGATGGCGTCCATTTGGATCTGAGGGGGAATTTGGTTAAGGGGATGATGATTGTTAATTGGTTGGCTTTGTTGTGATGGGATGGGATGGGATGGGATGGGATGGTGGGTTTGGTGGTTTTTGTTGGGGGGGAGGGAGGGAGGGAGGGAAGGGAATGGGGGGGGAGGGAGGGAAGGGAAGGAGAGCAGAGCAGAGGGATTAGCTCTTGATTCATATTCATATCCATATTCATATTCATGATTACAATTCATATTCATAGTCACCTCGTTGGTATGGATGTATATATATATATATATATATGTATATATGTATGGAGGTCTGGAATCGTAATGTAATTCTAATGATAATTTTCGCTACCTTGCCTACCTAGGTATCTAGCTTGGAATCGCACGGGGAAGGATTGTATGGGGATTGTATTTGTATAGTGGTGTGTTGTATAGGAGAGATGGGTGAGGAGAGGTACCCAAGTACCTAGGTCCCTGAAGTTAATCTGTTTTTTTGTTTCCCAGGAATTCAGTAGTTACTACCTACCTACCTAATTAACAAACAACATTGAGAATTCGATACTAGTGATTCTACGGACGTAGTCACGTAGTCACGTAGGTTTTGGGTTGGGTATATATATATACATATATATATACTATATTATATATAACCTTTCATCTAATTCATGTGGGAAAGCCGAGGTCCTTGACGGTCCTTGACGCCGACTTCGAATTCGAATTCGATGGTTGTTCAGTGCAAAATGCAAAATGCAAAATGCAAAATGCAAAATGAATTCTAGAAAGATTGGATTTGTTTTCTTCCTTTTATATAGATGGGAAACGTTTCATTTTTTTATTTTTATTTTTGTCTTGTGGTTTGGTTTGTGGTTTGGTTTGGTTTGGTTTGGTTTGGTTTAGTCGGAAAAATGTGGAGTTGATGGTTTTTTTATAATATATCAAATAGTATTTATCTTTGTGGATATGAAGACTCGGGGGTATATGATCTGCGAATGCAAGTGGTGGTGTGGTATACGTATGAGAGGTACTATGAGATATGAGATATGAGGAATTGAGTATTCTGTATATTCGTCTGCTTCAGTGCTTCAGTGCTTCAGTGCTCCTTTTATTATTCAGTAGAGAAGAATTATCTGAATAGGTACCTATAGTTATCCTCCGTTCTTAATAAGTTGGTCTTGTTAAGAGATTAGGTATATAATTCCCTTCTTCTATCTTTTAATGCCTAACCAAGTAAACAATGAATCCTCGTATATAAGGTGTAACTATAGTTTAATCCCAGTTGCTAGCTCATAAATGATCTCATCACACTTTTTTGGTATAATTTTCGTACGCAAATGCTAATGCAAATGAACATGGAATTAATATTGTCATCACGTTTTTCTCTCCATACTTTTGTGGTCCATCTACCGCTATATCTGTTGTTCGTTAGGGTTGGTATTTCTTTACCACTGTCACTACCGCCGGTGTACCGCCAATGATGATAGTAAGGTAAGGATTCATGACGCGATGTTACTTCTCTATTTGTCGATTTGATAACCCTAGAAACTTCCAAGGATACACGAGTCGTCGATTCGTCAAATTTGTGATTCTCCCGCTTCCCAGAAGACCTATGGTAGGATAATCCATATATCCCATGAAAGTCTCTAGCTTATTTCCGTGGATGACCATCAGAGCTGTAGACATGGTCTAGCAAGGGGTTTTATACCAGTTGTAGGTTAGGAATCAGTCTCGTGATACTCCTCGGTGTATAACCACTTGATTGAAGATAAGGAAGTTCTTTTTCCTCAGTTTCTTTGCTATATTCATATTGACTGACTCTTATCTTAGCTGTGGTATTTAAATCATCAGTGATCATCATATCACTCCGTCTTTTTTCTCGCTCAAACAAATATACTGTGATTTGAAGAAGCGATTCTCCAGGAGGGTGGCAATATTCTTTCGGTTTATGATATGATCTGAGAAATACGCGATTGGAGATACTTATTTATGTAGAACAGACAAGAGTAAGATTACATTGGATTAGATAGATAGGAATTGGTTGATATTTTCGTTGTTCATTTTTCAAGTTTCATTGCCTACTTTAATGATGGGATCTTCATCGATTTCGAATCATGTAAATATTCTTGCAGGATCGTAGTTCTGACCAGTGGCTTTTCCCCTGTCCAAGTTTCTTGAGGTAATTCAGAAATGATTAGATTGGTGATATATATCAATTGACACACCACGCCAAACCAAAAAAGCCGACAACCTTACATCATTCTAAAAAGGAAGTTTCTTTTTCCATAGTCGTAAATCCTTAGAGATACAGAGAGGTTTCTTTTATACTTCTTCTGTCAGAAACTTTCCTGATCTCTTAAAATCCAAGACCACCCTAGTTAAGTGTACTCTATCCATAGCGCTTGACTTCAAGTTTCCAAGTTGAGTGAACGGACGGATAATATTCACCACGCTACACTATTCAGATTCTGCTTCCTAGTATGCGGAATATATAAGAGCTCATCTTTCTTTCGCATCTTTTTTTCGAGTCAAATAAATAGCTAGTCAATCCATTTGCAGTTGTCTCCATGGCTTCTCGGATAAGCTAAGAATTGTGTTTCGTTTGGTCCCTAAAGTATCAGTTGCTGAATTGAATTACTGAGAAGTCTAGCTCGGAAGGAACTTTTAGTTGAGTATTTTGAATCTTCATTGTCGATTTAAAGGAATCTTTCCACTGCTGGTGATTGGGTGATTAGGTGATTGTTTTCGGCTGCAATTTTTGGTTGATGTTCAAGTTGATATCTAAGTTGATATCTAAGTTGATATCTAAGTTGATATCTAAGTTGATATCTAAGTTGATATCTAAGTTGATATCTAATAGTGATGTAAAGAGTACACGTAACATTGATGTGAGAAGTCATAGTCAACTTTTAATTGAGTGTTCCTATAGCATCTCCAATTGTGATCTGCCGAAAATTGCTTCTTGGAATTGGCGCTGCGGTCACCCAGTATCAAGACTTTTTGCTCAATTGGTAATGATTATATCGTATATGGAATGAAAGTAGACATCTATTTGAACAAGACTTGATTCACCCTGGAAGAATTTGATAATGTGCACACAGTGGTAAATGTAGGTATTCGTAGAAAATATACTATCGTTCTTCATTTCTCATCTCGGAAATATATACGCAGATCAACTGCTCGCATTCAGTTCTAAAACATCCACACGCTCACCAAAAGTAAATACACGAAGAGAAGTTTCCTCATATCTCAATCCCCTCACTCATCCATCCATTCATCACTACCCCGCTTTCCATATCCCCGCCAACCCGGTAGCCGAAAATTTCACTGCCATCCCCTACTTAGTACTTTTCAACAGCACTATTCACCGCCGCCACAAAATCCGTCCACATGGAACTCTCACTCGTATATTTCACAGTCGTGATATAGATCTGCGAAACCCCCGAGTCCACAATGGAATTGATAGTAGAGGTTTGTTGATCCGAGGAACCGCTAAAATCATAAAGAATCACCGAGCTTTTTCTTCCCTCAATAGATGAGATTTTCTTCAGGGAATCACCTGTCCCAGATGAGTAGGTTGAATAAGAGTCTTCGATCATGACGATTTTGTCGGCGATATCAAAGAATTGTCCGTCGGCGATGGTTCCGGGGTTGAAAGTAACAGTGAAATTCAAAGCATGAGCATTGGCGGCGATGGAGGACATGTAAGTGGAGGAACTGGAAGTCCATTGATTGACTGCGTCGTCGAAAAATATCCCATCGATACCGATGTCACTTTGGGTATACGTGGACCAATATTTATCTATTTCATCATCAGTCTTGGGTTTCTTACTTCCACACGATCAATTTACTCACAAGTCTCGACCTCCTGATCGACATCCGCCGTACTCTTAGCCATATATCTGGTATCGACATATCCCAACAATTTCACGTTGTCATACTTTGTCAAACTGCTAATTCCGGTAATATATCCAGCATCTGGATAGTCATTAATGACTCCTGGTCCAGAGCTCGGGTTGACAATGATGGTAAATGGAAGATGGGGGTACGCTGCAACAGCATTGGTAACCCAATTCCATGCTCCTTGACTAGGGTAAAGGTAAAGAGGAAGAAGAATCGATGTAGCAAGAACCATTTTTGCGATTTGTACTGTAAGGAGTGAACGAGTAATTTAATATATGTACAGAGAAAGAGTATCCAGACTCGAATGTATTGCGATGAAAGATTGAAAAGATTGAAAAAGATTGAATTTTATGAAGGAGAGAGTGACTAGGAGAGAGAGGAGAATGAGAGACTATAACGTGATAAGATGTGAGGTATTACGAAAGATAAGGAAAGTGGCCCTAATATATATGATGTGAGATGCGATGGAAAATCTTTCAATAGAGTAGCAGCGGGTCATGCTGCTCTCCTTTAATTTATAATCTACGCGAGTTTCGGATGGGAGGAGGTTTGGGCTGATTTGAGATTGATTAATTGTCAATCCCAACGGGATCTTTTAGGTAGGTAACCTATGAGAAAACCAATCATCTTCCCAACGCGCGTGCGTCAATCATTCATTCGTGCCATATCATGGTGTTTAGCCGCCTTTATTAGAGCTTTCTATCCGGATTACATCCTTGGGAGTGGATCAGAAGGATCATGAAACGAAGCATAGAATCTGACAATCGAAGAAGCTTAAGATGGAGAAACAAATAAAGTTGTGAGAGGATTGAGAGTATTACTGTATCAGGTGGTATTTTTACCATTCTTGTGGCTGTGTATCCCAATCCGGTAATCGGGACTCCCTATATCCTGGATAAAAGACTTTCTTGGCTAGCTGGAGTGCCCGCATCCTCCGGCATTGTGTAACCTAGTACAAATGACTAAAAAGTATTAACTGTAAGCCGTCGATTGGTTGTCATCGAAGGATTTTGTTTGCGATGAAACAAAGTCTTTTTTCTCATGGCACATTCTCCAGATGATAATTGGATCCAACAATCTTTTAGGCCATCTAAATAATGTAATCCTGCGGTGTTACACAAGTAGTTGATGCAGGGGCAACTGAAAAGAATAAGGCCATTTTGAGTGAGAGCAAACATGAGATGAAACTTAGATGAATGGTCTAGACTTCACTGATACCTAGGAAATCTCTATTAAGCTTTTGAATTCAAATTGCAAGCAATGAAGTGATCCAATTATATATTGAAATTAGTGAATGGTATGGATGATATATCGACTCATTTTACATGTTGTACTGTAAAGTTTGTGTCACCCCTGGGAAATATTAAAGAGATTAGATAATTCGACTAAACTTTGGATAATCTTGCTGTGAAATTGCTTTTGAAGAAGCATAACTGGTCTAGCCAGACGGTCAAAAGAGAGAAAGGGATCCTCATATTTCGTTCTTTTTGCCATATTATACCTTGGAAGATAATCGTAAATCAACAGACAGATTCGGTAAGTGCTTTCTTTACCTCGATACAGAACGGCACGAGGGTGAGAATCGGGCCATAGAAATCAGCCACCAATGCGAGCATGATAGATTGCTGAATACGTACCTCGCACACACCATCGTCATACAATTCACAGCACAAAAATATACTAATAAAGATGTCAAAATTCATACGGACCGAAGGAAACCTTTTACTCATCATATCCAGATCTTCCTCGGAAGCATTGGAAAGCTTCGGAGTTTGGAAACAAATTTGGATAAATTTTTAGGCTAAGGACTAATAGAAATGGCTAAAGTACGCGTTTGCAACCAATTATTCAATGAGCCTTTTCGTTGTAAAAGAGAAGGCCGCTAAGTACAGATGCACTAGCACACTTGTACAGAATATCGAGGGCAATATTAAAGATCCAGCAGAAAATCGTCCAGTTGACGGCTTTTCGGCAGCCATCGCCGATGAAAGCAATCTCGGACGGAGAAAAGAATGTAGTAAATTCCAACAATCCAGAGTAGATTCCATCTCCTCCTCAAGGCTTCACCATGGGATCACGGAAAGACTTTTTTGAAATGTTAATGGGATAGGCCAACTACGGCTAAAATCCCCAGACCATAGTTTCCAATAGTTCGGATGGCAGTCCGATAGCTAAAGACTTCTTGATTCTTAAATCCAATTAGAACATTTATCTCAGTTGGAACATTCAATTGCGTTCAAACATTAAATGGTATCCATTGGATACATTGAAATATCACATCTGGCCTGCTAGTCCGAACTATTGGACACCCTGCCCCAAACAGACTTCCATACATCCCGATTCTAAAATATGTATACCACAAATTCACAGCTCACCAAATTTCAGATCGCGGAGGCACAATTTCCAAATATGGGACACGCCTTTTGGCTAATGCATCATTGTAATATTGCAGACCATTCGAGCAAAAAGGTATTCTTGGCCGCTATGGCACCTTGTATTCAAGACTTCAAGGGTTTAGAATCGAGGTTGTATGGCCGAGGGAAGCACATCTAGAGGGACTAGAGGGAGCGGTTGACTTGGCCCAAGGCTTGGTTTGGGGTGCGAGATGCTGAGAAGGGAATTGGTTACTTAACTTGAGCACCGTGAGCTGAGAAATCTCACAGTACTTGGTATTTGGAAAAGTATGAACATGTTTAGCCATGGTAATGTGTGAAATGGTCAGGGTAAATGAGAAGAAAGAGGCTCGACTTCCGTGGTGTTGATGGTGACCATATAGAATGTTTTAGCATAAAACAATAACAAACATGAAATTTTTGAAGCAATCATTCTAAGCTGAGTAGTCGAAAGATTATACTAGATAATCAATCACTTAGTATATTACTAAAAATTATCCGCATTTTCTGTCGTTTGATTGGACTAAATATTTGAAACTTTGTGACGTCTAACGCAGAAGCTCATAACGCGACTATATCTGATTACAGTACAGGGTGTGTATAACTACAACATCTACCTTAATTGCAGATACTGCATTATGAGTTGCGTTAGTTGTTGTGGTCAAGACTTTCCTTACGTCTTGGAAATGAAATGAGATGAGATGAGATGAATTGAAGAATGAGAAGTAAAATAAAGGGTGACGTGACAAAATTATAGTCTGGCCATTTTAGGAAGGAGGGGTAAGTGACCACGTTACATATGGCCCCTTCATCTATTCTCTTCACACTCGCGAACTTACCGAGCCTATCTAGTCTCACTGATGCCACGAGACTAGACGGGAATGAAATTACTGATTGAACTTTCAATGCTATGTTTCCTATCACTTAGTTGTTGGTGAATTATAAGTGTTTCATATCTTGAAGTTTTCAACGAAAATTCCTCAGGGGGGGGGGGGG